>OMNN01086380.1:0-28879 GCA_900302755.1 Chromis chromis
GGCCGCCGTATAGCTCGCTGAGTTAAGGCGTTACCATGTGGGCGCAGGTCGCCAGCAGCGGTCATGAGTTCGAATCCGGCTCAAGACCCTTTGCTGCATGTCACTCTCCTCTATACCCCCTTTCACCCTGTCTCTCTCTATCAATAATAAATGGGAAAAACTCCCCAAAAAAATACTTTAAAAAAAAAATAAATAATAATATTTCCACATGCGGGTGAAATAAAGTATCTATACTTACAAGCAGGAGTTGCTGTGGAAAATGGTATCAGCAAAATGCTTGATTGCAGAAATATCTGTATGTGTAGTTCACCACCATGCACCTCTAAACGCTTGCCAGGTTAACACAGCAGTTGGTGGAGCTCCAGAAAATGACCTCCCCCCCTTTGCTTTGCCCGTTTTTTTGGCTCTTTTCGCTGATTTTTTTCTCAGTTTACTGCGACCTCCTGGAAAATCGCAGCTAAACCTTCCAACTGTGTGATGATTCAGACGTAGGCATATCAGACACATCGTTTGAGGTGAAACTAAATTTAAATGGCTGCCTTCTTTTTAGGACAGTCTAAATACCTTAAATTTAGTTTCACTAATAATCCTCATAATGTGTTTGCAGGAAGCAGCGATAGTCATATGCTCGTGTCACATCATTAAGCATAATTACTCTGTTTTGAATATTTTCAACTCATTACTTATCAGGATATTAATTAATAAAACAACATAAAATCACATTTTAATGAGAACTGCAATAATATAAACTCTGTAAAGTGAAGTGTGAGTAGAAAACATGATGATACATTTAGTCTTTTACAAAGTGCCAGCTCACATAACAGAACTTACTTCAATATATCATTCTTAAATTAATATTTGATGGCATACTTTAGTGTAATCGTTGCACTAAAATGCTGTGCTCTGGTAGGTCATTCAGTATTAGCATCCAACCAAACAGAACTCTCGATGTCCTTGTGACAGCTGATGTCAAACCAAAAATCCCCTTCTCAGCATGTTTGGTTTAGATATCAAACATTTATGGTTCCAGTGTGGTTTAACAGAATATCTCTGTTTTCTGTCACCAAGTATTTAGATCCTTTAGTTAAGTAGAAGTATTAATATCACATTGTTATAGTATACACTTTGAGTCCTGCATTTAGTTCAACTGTGTAAGTATAATCAGAATGATGTACTTACAGTGTTTCAGGATTTTACACTGTCATTTGGTTTACATGGAGCTCATTGTAAACTATTTTGTACACAGCTAATGATTATTTTATTGATGTATTAATTCACTATTTTCTTTATTAATCGATTTGTGGTTTGGTCTTTAAAAATTATGGGAATAGTTCGAAATGCCATCACCATTACCCAGAGCCCAAGGTAACACCTTCACTGTGCTTGCATCGTCCAACCAGCAGTCCAAATCTAAAAAAAATAAATAAAAATAAATAAATGGAAAAACAGCAAATGTTCACATGTGTGAGGCTGAAACCATGTAATGTTTTACTTTAACAATGAATTAAATGGGCGCCCCAATAGCCTAATGGTTATGTTGCGTGACCCAAGTGCAGAGGCGTAGCGGCTGTCCCAGGTTCCATTCCGACCTTGGGCGTTTACTGCATGTCCTTCCTCACTCTCACCTGTTTCCGATTCTATCCACTGTCCTATCTAATAAAGGCATAAAGGGCCAAAAATAAATCTTAAAAAAACCCCAAAACAATTCATTCAATAATAAGCAAAATATTCATACTGCCTTGTGGATGTCAGATCTCAGAAGCTAAGCGAGGTAATATAATAATAACTTTATTTGTATAGCGCCCTTCATACAAGGTTTGTAGCTCAGAGCGCTTTACAACAAGGAAACATTACAAAATTACCCTTAAAACATTAATAAGAAGGACCTATGTGTCTTGCCTCACCACCACAACGGCACTACCATCACCTACCTCTGCCTCACACCAACTGCACTAAGAAAAGCGGGGTGGGGATACAAACCCTGGTTCGGGTAGGGGGTAGAAGTTAGAGATGAAAGTAGGGATGGGATACAGACCCTGGTTCGGGTAGGGGGTAGAAATAGAAGGGTTACAGATGAAAGTAGGGATGGTAGGGCCTGGTCAGTACCCGGATGGGAGACCGTGAGGGAACACCAGGAAGCCTGGGTGTATGCAGTGTGAGAGTGAGTGGTTGGTGGTGGTCGATTGGCAGCCTGGCTTCCATCAGTCTACCCCAGGACAGCTGTGGCTACATACGTAGCTTACCACCATCGAGTAGTGAATGAATAATGCAATGTAAAGCGTCTTTGAGTGTCTAGAAAAGCGCTATATAAAACCAATGCATTATTATTACTAATAGCTTGTAGTGAAATGAAATAGGATATTGATAGGAATCCAAATAATACAGATGATGCAACCTCCAATCAACACTTCCACTGAGTTAAACTCTGTTGGGAAGACTAAAAATACAGCTTTGCTGGGAACAAATTAGCCTTCAAGATTATGACATTCACAGCTAGACATAGTAAATTCCTTTTTTGATTGTTGTTTGGAAGTTTGAGTGTCGGCTAATGATAAAGAATGAACTCAGAAGCAATAAAACACATTTACATTGCAAAGGTAAATTCGGAAAGACAGAAATATGAAATACAGTTCTGAATACAAAATAGGACAAGAAGACAGTTAAAACATTTAAAAGGACAATAAGTTTGCAACCCCAGATTCATAGACTTTGACTGCTGAGGGTCCCAGAGATTCCCCATGGTGATGAGAAAGACTCAGGAATCACTGAAGAGGCTCTAAAAGAGAATCTGAAGCAGCAATCAGGATCACTTGGGGTTAACCAATCACACAAATAAGTTCACTTTAAACACTAAAATCAGTTCAACCGTTGACCGGCAGGCTGTGAAGAGAGACAAGGATTTAGCTAATGTGGTCACTTCTCTTGGAGAGTATGATTAGTCCAGGAGCAGTGTTCTGAATTAACTGTCAATATGACCCCTGCAAGTGCAACACTACAATCAAGCCTGGAGGAGCATGACCTTCTCTGGAAATGCACAAATAAAAAAATCTCCTCTTGTGGCAGCGCTAAGGACAGTTTTCTCAGATGTGAGGTCAATTTCTTGCATCTTGCACAACATCACTGATGCCAACAAACAATTCAATCGTGGTGTCAAAAGCCAAGCTAAGGTCAGAGAGATTTTAAACAATGATTTTCCAGAGTCTCCACTTGTTGCCCTGCAACTAATCACCACACTGGGTCAGGACATAATTCCAGCTCACTGTAAAAGTACATGTCATTTTTTAGGTTACACAATAATCAAATGAGATACTTTAAGGTAACGAGGCTCTACATGTTTTGAGCTTTAGGCCTTGTCCACACGTAGCAGGGTTTTTTAAAACCGAATCTCCTGCCCCCTCCATCTAGAAAAAAACGTACATACACACCACCTCGTTTTTAGAAAAAAATTCATCCACACCTAACCGCATAAGTGCGTTTTTTTTTAAGATATATTTTTGGCCTTTTATGCCTTTATTAGATAGGACACTGGATAGAGACGGAAACAAGAGAAAGTGGGAAGGACAAGCGGTAAATACCCGAGTTCGGAATTGAACCCGGGACAGCCGCTACGCCTTAGTACCTGGGTCACACAGCATAACCATTAGGCTATCACGGCACCCATAAGTGCGTTTTAAAGCACATTCATAAGCATGCCAGACCTTTAGGTGGCAGTAGTTCCCCAAATCCTATCCAATCAGAGTAAGCTTCCGTCTCTCAACGTCACTTCCTCAAAACATGAAACAGGTGGCGGAAAATAACAGTCCTTAACGTCGTCCTTCGCCTGTGTTCTTGAATGTGGAGCATATCTGGGCTTGTAAAAACAAGCAGGAAAAAAGCGCCTGGACAAGAAACAGCACTAGAACCCTTGTGAGGGCATCCATACTGTTTCCGAATGTAAACACAGGTTGCATATATGACGTAAGAACATATTTTGTCGCAGGCAGTGACGTTTTGAAACGCAAAACCCCGGTTATTGACGTCCACATGCAGACGCATAAACGGAGTATTTGCAAATCTTCACTTTGGTCGGAGGTTTTTAAAATAATCGTTTTTAATGCCGTAAATCTGCGCTTTCGTGTGGATGACGGGCCAAAACGTAGAAAAATATCTTCGTTTTGTGAGATACCCGGCTACGTGTGGACAAGGCCTTAGACACAGCCATGCTAGCAAGACAGTCACCTGCTGCTGTAGCTCCAAAGCATAGACTGTACAGCCGTGGCCAAAAGTTTTGAGAATTTGTGGTCAATCCTCAAGTGGCGGGTGGACAAACAAAAACCCACAAATTCTGACAAATTATGAATTAAACTGATTATTCATATTCCTCGGTCAGGATGTGGTCCAGAAGTTGATTGACAACATGCCAGGGTGAATTGCAGAGGTCTTAAAAAGAAGGGTAAAAACAGCAAATATTGACTCTTTGCATAAACTCAATTTATTGTCAATAAAAGCTTTTGACAATTATGAAATGCTTGTAATTATACTTCAGTTACCATAGTAACATTTTACAAAAAGATCTAAAAACACTGAAGCAGTGAACTGTGTGGAAACTAATTTTGTGTCATTCTCAAAACTTTTGGCCACGACTGTATGTTTGGGAATATTCCCCAACCTTTACTGCTCTCTGCTGGATAGAAGTGTGAATTACAGAAAGGGAATTTCTACATCAAATTGGATTTTTTTATTTTTATGAAAAGGATTGTACATATTTTATAGAAGATGTTTTATCTATTTTGTTTTAACATGTGGAACCAAGTATTTAAACATTATGCAATACTCGATGATGTGAGGATTAAACCTTTCTTCTAGCAGTTAAAAACTCATTCATTTCTTTCAATAACATTTATTTTCTAGCAGTTGACTGCACATGTCTGTGACACACTCAACGCAATAGTTCCAGGGGGACAATTTCAATATTTTGCATGTAGTCATATCTGCCATGACAGAGACAGGCAAAGAATTGCTCTGGGCTGCCGCTTAGCTCACTGAGTTAAGGCGATACCACATAGGCTCAGTCCCTTTGCAGCGGTCATGAGTTCAAGTCCGGCTACGGCTGTCACTCTCCTGTCTACCCCCACTTTCACTCTGTCTCTCTACCAATAAAACGGAAAAACTCTCCCCCAAAAAATACATTTAAAAAAAAGAATTGCTCTATAAATGTAAGTTCTGTTATGGAACCTGAGTGCATGATCCAGAGCAGTTCTGCAGTTGGATCCCATCCAGTCATTCTGCATCAGTGTGCAGCCATTCAGAAGGCCCCTAACCTGACAATGTGAACTTTTTCAACATCACGCATAAAAATATACACATTTTCTAACGTAACGAACAGTGGTGGCGCAACGGTGAAGTCCTTGGGCTACTGATCAGAAGGTCAGAGGATCAAACCCCAATGCGGCCATTGTTGGGGCCCTTAACCCTTCCTGCTCCAGGGGCTCCGACCCTGCGCTCTGACCCCAACTGGGATATGTGAAAACAACATTTCACAATGCTGTAAAAATGTATTAGTGACAATAAAGGTTTCTTCTTCTTCTTCTATATTCAAATTACTACTAACTCTACCAGTTGCGATGAGATAAAAAGAGAGAAACTCTGGACAGCATGTTGTGACCAGCAGCTGCAGATTAGACCTGTGCAGCCCCAGAAACAGAAATACCTGCAGAGACGTACAGACAGAGGATAAAACACAAGGCACAGTCATGCAAATAGGGCATAAAAACACATGGAAGATGTGACAAGAGTCATAGAAAACTTGAGTATAAACACATAAAGACGACCATAACAACAGGCTAAGCTGAGGTAAAGCATACTGGCTGATTAAAAAAGAGGTAGAACTGTAAAAGCAGAGGAATAAGAGAGAGCATTGAGTGATATCAGGCAGCCGATCAATGCAAAACAGCAGGGCGACAAAAGAGAGGAGTGGACATGAACAAGACGGCCTCAGGAAGAACTGAAAGCCACTGAAATGCCAAACAATGAGATATTATGAAAAAGAAATATCACAGAATAAATAGACACATTGGTAATGTGGTAGTTTCTAAAGTAAAACGTCCAACATGATGTCTGTAAAAGTATGTTTGTAGTGAATAATCAGGTGACTCATGCAGCAGATGTAGGACTTGGTTTAACTTATATGCGACATACAGCCTACGAGGTCAAGCCTGTGACATAATGTTGTAATTACAGTGTAATTGTTAGCTGTTAGTTGCTGTGATGTAACCTGAAACTTCTGTTTGGTTTCAAGCCGTTACGACATGACATCATGGAGGAGGGAGCCTGTGATTGGTCGCTCAGTATCAGGAAGCGATGAGCTGACTGTTGACTTGTGAAGTAAGGTGGTGTAACGCTGGCATTTCACCTAATAATGGCGACGCTCTGATCCCACGGCAGGTTGCTGCTCTCCAAGCCTGTGTCGTCCCCTGTAACGTTGTGGCTTAAAGGTAGTGTTTGGGGGGGGTGATGCTGCGCTTTATCTTGAGCACGACTGGCTACTAGCTTAGCTTGCTAACTAGTTCAACACTAGCTTAGTTAGCTCACCCGGAATATTCGACCATCTGGACCCGTCACCATTCATCCGCTTATGTCAGTGCAGGTCTTGTTGTGACGTTTAATGCTTAGACTTTTTGAAAACTGACAATTTATAAAGGGAGCTAGCTTTGGTGATAACGAGACTGTTAGCTTAGCGCAGTGTAGCATAATTATGAAACTGTATAAGCTACAGCTACTTATCTAGCTGGTTAGCCAGCGGTGACCTCACATGACAGGAACAACTTCAGCTCATATAGATTTAGTGAAACGTTCCTCAGAATGAAACACATTTTTAAAATCTTTATTAAACTGGTTCAACTTAACAGAGACTCTTATTGTCTTTACTTGAATAAATAATAAGTTAACGTCCAGTTTGACAGTTGAGGGAAACTTAATTCCAGGTTCTAAGCCACTGCTTCTCCTTTTCGTCCCACATTTTAACGGTGTAAAATCGTGTTACATGTTTTAGGTAAAGCCTTCATAGTATCTGAAGATTGTTTTTACTAAAACCTTTATTGTGTTTGTTAATGTGAAAAGGGCAGATGGCACTGCTTTTTGGAATGTAGAACAGTGGTTCTCAACTGGTCCAACCTCAGGACCCACTGTGTGTCTGTTAATAACGGTCGCGACCCAATTTCTTTTAAAGTTTGCTGTTCCTGTTAACAAATGAAGGTTTATTTGGGTGTAGTCTCAACACATTTTGATACAGCTTGGGAAGATTGTGGCTTATGTTTTGCCCATTTTGGTATATTTGGACACTTTTGCCAAGTTTTTGGGCATATTCTGTCCCATTCTGACAGATTCTGAGCACATTTTGGTTTATTTTTGGCACGTTTTAGCATAAATGTCTCCAATAAGCTGGCAGAGCCACATCTAGAGGTTAATAGTGGACAACTACTGGTGTCACCACCACTAAATATCCTGCTATTGAAAGCAAACTGTGTCAGAAGAAACACATCCTTTAAAATAAAAGACTTTATACCACTACTTTTTTGGGAGGGGCACGCTTCTGCGACCCTCTAAAAATGGCTTTGCGACCCACTTTTGGGTCTCGACCCACCAGGTTAGAACCACTGATGTAGACCACATTAACCAGACTGGTCACATGTAGACTAAAGCTGTTACACAGATCAGAACTTGTGTTTAAACAGTCAGAGTCCACTTCTTAGGTTTCCTTAACTTTTCCCTCAACTACCAAACTAATGCTGCAAATCAAGCTATTTTCAGCGTTTAAAACACAGGGATAATCAATACTAAATGTTCCAGATTTGCATAAACATGTGGCCCTTAGTGGATTCTATGTGTGCCAAACTGTACACTGACTCATATTCATACATACATTCATAATATTGTCTAAGTTGCACTTTTGAAGCATCAATTAAATTGTAGTTAGTTTTTTTCCATGCACAGCTCTATAATCAGGTTGGAGAGCTGTGCTCCTGTAAAGCTGCCTGATGACTGTTGGCTCGTTCATGTATGAGTCTGGCTTCATGAATGATTGATTTGTCTGTCAGTAAACCTGCAGCCTGGCTGTCTGAGATGGATGCCGAACAGGAGATGCGAGTGGAGGCTGCCCCGTACTGCTGCTCCACCTGCGATGGAGAGGAGGTCTCCGGCCGTAGCCTGGCTCGACGCAACAGGAAGACCCGCAGCCTGAGCACCTCCTCAGCCTGCAACTCCTCTGAGTACAGGTAGATGTGGAAACAGGATTACTAATGGTGCCGACAAGCCTGTAAGGTCTAAAGCTAAAGGTCAGAAGAGCTGTATTATTAGATAATGCAGCTCTTCTGTAATTTGCTTTGGTTTCCATCCTGTCTTAGACCATGCATTAAACCAAGGTGTATTCTAGCTAGGGCTGCACAATATTTGAAAAAAAAAGGGTGGTTATGATATTTAGTTTTTCTGCACTTTCAATTTATTGACATATAAAAATACAGGATTCTCCATCAAACTACTTGAACATCCCTATTTATAAAGTAGTAATCATTTTAGAATGATTAGGGTGACATTGTAGGGGAGTGCATTTGAAACAGCTGATGGCTTTTTAATGTGAAGACTTTTTCTTTGAGTGCAAACCATTTGGAAATATGGTGTACCACAGGCAAAGGCATCTGAAATAGTTTAGCTTTGAATGGCACTTATCTTTGCACTTATCACACTGAGCTTTGTGGTGCTGATTTAAACGGTCAAACATATTAAGCCGCTTTTCCACCAACGGTACCTGCTCGGCTCGGCTCGACTCGACTCGACTCTACCCGGTTTATGTTCGCGTTTCCACTGACCCGGGCCAGAACAGCTGGGGGGCGGGGCTATCGTGTGCAGCTATCAGCTGTGCAGAGGGAAACTGAAGGCTGCTGAGCAGCGATCCTCATAGAAAAGGACACAAAAGTGTTAATTTGTGTCCTTTTTCTCCAGGACGTCTCTGGTCTGATCAGATGTATTGGAATGAATCCCGGGACACACAGAAGTTTTGCACACGCACACTGTTGCGCTGAAATTATGTACAATTGTGTCGCGGATATGCGGAAGTGCCGGCGGTGAGCAACACAGTGGGTGACGCGGACCTTGTTCATACTGTAAGGTCCGCGGTGGAAACACATATGAACAAGCGGTGTTTTACACATTAGTGTAGTTTCTCAAAGTTTGCTCGCTGAGCTGCCGGTAACGGCATGTGGACTACATACGTACAGACACAGTTGCTCACCGATGACAGTTGTCTCGGACCAATCAGCGGTCTAGAAATTTCCACGTCACGTTATACAACCGGGCTACTTTTTCTTGGAACCCCGACGGAGGAGGGACCAAAAAACATGGTACCTGCTTAACAGGTACTTTTTCTGGTGGAAACGCGGCTAGAGTCGAGCCGAGCCGAGTAGGTACCGTTGGTGGAAACGCGGCTTTAGTCTTGTAACACAGACACAGCTGAGTACCTGTTTGTGGTCAGCATCAGGGGCTAGGGCTGCACAATTATGGCAAAAATGATAATTACCATTACATTGATCAATATTGAGTTCAGACAGGTGTGCAATCAAAAATTAGTTTGAAAAGAGTGGAATAAAGAGATCTGATGCCAGATCTATCCAAGGTGAAACCAGGTGATTAGATCTCCATTGACTGTATTCTATGAGCGGAGCATTTGAAACATTAACATCACAGCCGATCGTGTTCATTTAATTGTTGGAAGCCAAAATCATGATAGTAATGATTGTTGCAGCCAAGTCTTCCATTTCAGTGTAAGTAAATTAAAAACCTCAGTGTATCCAAGAACCCTTAATTCAGAGTCAGTTGTGTTCTGACCGATAGACCTCTTTTATAGATTAGTAATGAAACTGAGAACCAGTAGAACTTTCTTTTAGTATCAAGCAGCAGAAAAAGACATGTGTTTGATGCTGAAACCACATATCCTGTAGCCCTAATTTTAGCCAAAATGGAGCTTGCATTTATGATCATGGTCTCACTGGTATATGTGTAATCAGCTGGACATGAGCTGCATTAACCTGGACTGCTATCAGCTGTTGTGTTTACTTGTCAACACCTTACGTAGATATTTTCTTCTCAGACTAGTGACCCCTTTATGAACTAACCTTAAAGCAAACATGCCTGGGACTGTTATATTTACATTTCACTGTTGTTGTCTAGTCATGTCATTGTCACCCAATGTGTTGCCTTAAGGATTTAAGATGATGGTCTTACCCCTCCCTTGAGTGGTAAAGAGTACTTGACACACACTGAGGTGCGAGCAGCAAAGCAGAGGCCCGACAGCATGATATTTAAAGACACCAACGTTTGCTGCACTGTTCAACTTGCCCCCAGTGTCTGGGTGCGCATGCTCCTGATGTCCTAATGTTTCATTGTAACAGTGCACATTGCCACAACGTTGTTGACAGACAATAACCTCACGGAGATACTGTTGTGCGGTATTTAAGAACAGCTGCAGTTGCCCCAGGTTGCAGGGGAAATGTTTTTGAAACAGCCTTGAGACATGACCTGTGTTGCACCACCTCCGACATTTGTGAAATATGCATGTGTGGGTTCAGTTCCTGCAGCCATCACAGAAGTGACTTCATGGAAACAGAATTTTTAAGCCATCACATCTTTGTTCATGGTAGGTGTTGCAAGGGTTTTGTATGTTTTAGCAACTGTTTGAGGTTTCTTACAAGCAGAAGTCACTGAAAAGACCACACTTGTCCAAGATGTTGAAATACACTCCCACAAAGACATTATAATAGGGTTTATCCTAATTTAGCAACAACACTTCTCATTTTACTGATATTTGACTGAAACTGTGATTAATGTAGATAAGCAAATAGTTGTAATGGGAAGGGGAGGTACTAGAGTTACATTCTGGTACGGTGGCTCGTAAAAAAAACATTTTGAAGGAATGAGGCTTTATTGGCTGAAAGGCTTGTAAAGTCTTCTTCTAAGGTTAGTTTAAACCCTGAGTTTTAGACAAGTTTATCTGACTTTAACATCAGTTGTTTTTTCACATAACTTAACACAATATTTGATGTTTCAGTGTCATGATCAAATTAGAGGCGGAGCTCTAAAACATAACCTAATGGAGATCCAATTGTGGGGGGGGGTTTCCCATTTTTAATGATAGAGAGAGACAGGGTGAAAGGGGGTATAGAGGAGAGACACATGTCAGCAAAGGGACTTGAGCCGGAATCGAACTCATGACCACTGCTGGCGACCTGCGCCCACATGGTAACGCCTTAACTCAGCGAGCTATACGGCGGCCCCTACCCTTTTAAATCAGTTGTGAAATGCACCTTTTTACCTGCATTTATGTGCTGCAGTATCAGAGTTCCTCTTATTTCTCATTCTGCTTTGGTTAAGTTGGTAAATGTAAAAATGTTGCATTAACATTTTTTTTTCCACTAGAGGGAAAAAGAACTCCAACACAAGCTGACAGATACACGGCACAGCGCTATTGTGCTTTACAAAGTTGTCTCAAGTGTCAAACCTGTTATCTACTGTCATTATTCTACCAATCCCTTTTCTGGCTTCCTGACAAAACGTGAGTTAGAACGGGGTAAACAAACTGTGCAGCTGCACGGGTGGTGATAATTATCTGTGTTTGTCACCATGAGTAAATATTTCACATTACACACATCCATTTATTTCAGTGTTAATATGATAATATAGATTACTGCAGCTTTAAGAGCTGCTAAGCAGTCACGAACTACAGTCACGTTGTTTTAACGAAGCAGATTCTTCCAGCTTCGTCTTTGGTCATGAGCTTCAGAGAAGATAAGAATATCTGTTCTGTGAATGTTAATGGTTCTTAAAACTGCTGGGCTTCATTTCAACCCCTACTGATATGGTATCTGCACTGCTGCTATGGTAGATAAAAGTATTTGTTTTTCAGATGTTTCACAATGCATTATTACCATTTAGTAAAGGATTGTGGAAGGTCTTGACACAGTGTAAGAACCAGATCCACTGTTCAGCATCAAACATCACAGGGAGCATGTAAGCACCTTCTAATTTGATGTCATTTATTAGACGGTGTAGTGTTTTGTCACAGCTAGGTGACCGCAAGAAATGACCCACAATGTACAAAATACTCTGATGTGACCCAATGGTGAATTCAAAAGTGAAAATCCTAAAGTTGTGTTTCTAAATGTCTCAAGCACAACATGTATCACTTCTCTGTTTTCTTAAAAACAGAAATGAAAAGTGGAATTTATTTGATGAGAATTTTGACATATAGATGCCTTCAGTAAGTTTGGAATTTTAGAGACCTTCATCTCCAAACCAGGATGTATAGCACTGGCTGTTCTTCTCAGCTTAGTGTCCTGTAAATGATAAGTGTAACACTCTAAGTGCAGTAGAAGAACTTTTACGCACAACGCGCTTTTGCCTTGAGAAGAGGTTGTATAGTTACCTTCTGTACTGTGTATACTGAAACTGAAACAAAATAGAACTTTTACTTTTTACACTGTTTAAAAATAGCTTGCCATCATTTGCATCCTTTCCTTAAAACTGTACATGTCATCCTCTCTTTCAGGAGGCCTCAGTCACTTCATGGACCAAGCCCTGTGACCACATTTGGCCCGAAGGCCTGCATGCTGCAGAACCCACACGCAGTCATGTAAGTCCAACACACAGGTTTTGATTTGTTTTAATTACAGCATAAGGAGTGTTTATACTCTTGCTTTCTGTTGCAGTCATGAGTCGGGTCCACATTTGAATAGCATTCATTCTTTAATCTGTGTATTACCAAAAAACCATAAAACCACTTGCTGCTGTTGTCGGTAGATCTTGCTAGCCCAGTACGGGCTTTACAGCAGAGGAGCAGTGTTGCTAGTGTCCCTGATCCCTTTGTGACCAGATTCAGTTATGGACTAACTTTTTTTAGTTTCAAACATTCCATCCAGATGTTGTCAGATAATCTGATAGAAGTGTAATGTGTCATAAAACTTCCAAAGAGACCCTTTCCGAACATGTCCGACACGCACAGAGAGCGAAATCTTCTTTCATCGTAGAGCTGTGCCCTGCTCTCGCTCTCTGTCTTTCTCTTTCTGTTTGACAAACACATTGACAAAGGACCCTTCTTTGAGCAGTCCCTCCTTTTAGTCAATCTGTTCTTAACATACTGCAGGTGACCTATGAGACCAAACTCTTCAATGAGCATGCCTTTCCAGCTCTGGATGACCTCTGGTTTTAGGTCAAGTGTCTTTACCTTAGCTTGGCTCATAGCTGCTATCTAGCCTTTATTGTCTGGACCAACTCTGTGGTGATGAGGAGAGGCAGAGAGAAACATGCTTTAATGATGCATGTGTCCTTTGATGATTTACACAACGTTTGGATAACTGTCACACTGAAATGTAGGCCTACCTACACACTTAATGGATATCACTTCTGTCACTATACACTTTACAATGGCGCCAACTTGAGGGTGATAACTTATTTTTCACACGTGCAGCTCCAAATGCCAGCTCCTATTAATGCACACTTTGATTTGCACTTTATAGATTTACAACCACTGACTCAGCTGAAACCAACAGCCACGTAGCAAAGGGACTTTTTTGCTGAACGGGACTGCTCGGAAATGAAGAGCAGATAGGAGACACATGTTTTTAGTTTTTTTGGAAAACAATCAAAGAAATGAAACTTTAGTTTTTATTTAATATAATTATAATATATAATATTTTTTTATGATTTATGGTTTTATAAAGGTGTTATACTGCACAGAAGACACTTGTATGAGTTCTCTCAACTTTTAGCCATGGTTGTGCTGTTTCTATTGAGGTGCAGCAAAAGCATCCAGAACCTGCTGGGGGTTCAAAGGGTTAATTATTCAAGGCAGAGTCCATTTCAAATCTCTTTGCGCATGACTGGAGGGAGCCTTTAACATGAACACTGAACACACAGCGGAAGTCATGACAGAACACCATGTGCTGACTAACCATAACACCTCTGACACCAGCTAACCATACTGGCCTGTAGTGATTTAAACCAAACTATATAGAGAATGCCAGTATGAATAAACACTGAAACCTGCTATTACTTTTGTCTATAAAAATATTGACCACACTGCTGAGCATCATGGGGCAAAGGTACATTACTTGTTTCTCAAAGAAGCAAATGGAGTGAAACCCATTGTCCCCTGCTTATTATTTACTACATAACCAATAAATACAACTTATAAATCTTTACTGCATACTTCTCCTAAACCGTCTGCTTATGAGAATCTGTAAGCCCAGTCTTCTGTGTAAATGTCCTAATACCCTCTTGTGTAACTTCCATGTCTGAAAAAAAACAGTATAAGGCAATACATATATGTATTCTTTAACTTTCATTTCAGGGAAAAGGTAAAACCAAAGTTGTGCTTCATGGTTGCACTAACACATAGTTATTTTGATTGTTAAATTGACATTTTCAGTTAGTTCACATCATCATAGAGTCGGTGTCTTTGTAGACATTGGGCTCTGTGGGTTTAAATGGTGCTTGGTGGGTGTTTATTATGCATCTACTACTAATACAGATACACACAGGACATCACTGCATCTGCTGTCATTGTTTTGCACCTGTCAAATGCATCTGTCAGATGTAAACTGAATTTCATGTGCTGAGTGATTCTGCTCCAGGTACAAGGACTGAAAATATGTCCACTCATTGTCACAGTGGTCAGCGACACCCTAAACACACCCTCAAATGAAGTGCCAAGGAGTTTTAAAGCCAGCCGTATCAGTACACTTTGTCCTACATTCCACATTGGCTTCACATTGAATTAAACGCACAATCAAATAGTTATCACTTAACGTCTGATTACAGAATAAGTCAACAAGATTGTTTAATCCGGGGCTCCACGATAGCCTAACGGTTATGTCGCGTGACCCAAGTGCTAAGGCGTAGCAGCTGTCCCGGGTTCAATCCCGACCTCGGGCGTTTACCGCATGTCCTTCCCCACTCTCTCTCGTTTCTGACTCTATCTACTGTCCTATCTAATAAAGGCATAAAAGGCTAAAAATAAATCTTAAAAAAAGAAAAGAAAAGAGTGTTTAATCCAAACAGGCATATATCACCAGCTGTCAGAACCGGACAGCTTTGTGTGCCTGATGCAAGAGACACGGTGCAGTAGGTGTCACAAACGTACTGTGGCGGGTTTCAGGGGCTGTTTTCTTTCAGTCTGGTCCTCGGCAAGTTTGAGGTCAGGTGACTGATTTGACTGGTGAAAAGTTTTCCACAGTTTGGCTTCACAGATTTCTGGGTTACACTGTGTGAATGTTTAGACATTGATAAGTGTGCATTCAGCTGCATGTTGAACAAAGTCTAACATTTGAGTCATACGAGTCAAATATGATGACTGTAATGTTACGGTGTACAACTGTTTATTTGTCCCCTCACATTACAGTAGAACATTGACATTTTTAACGTCATGGCCATGTTAAATGAGTCCCGTATGCTGCTCAGTATTATGGGGTAGAGAAGAATCCTGGCTATTCACTTCATTTCAGATTTATTTATATTAAATCTAATCATTAACCGTCTCAGAGTACTTCATTCTAAGGTCAAGATCGTACAGTGTTATAGAGAGAAACCAAATAATTCCCCCTTGACAATGGGGAAGAAAAACTGCCTTTTAACTGGAAGTAACCTCCGGCAGAACCAGACTCAGGGAGGGTGGCTGTCTGCCTCGACCAGATGGGGTGAGAGGAGAAGGAAGAGAGAAAAGATGAGCACTGAGAAATAATAGACACTGGGCGGGTTGGCGGCACACCCACAAGTCAGAGAGATGCAGCTCCAGAGCCAGAGACACATGAGGAAAGGTATGGGGAGACAGGACAGAGATGACAAAACACAAACTATGGGAGAGAAAGGAGACTCTATTAATTACATGAAATAGTGACATATAAATGTATGGAGAAGAGCTCAGTGCATCATGGGAAGTCCAAGAGAACGCTTGGCCTTTAGCCACAGAACGTAGGGCGTAGGACCTAAGTTTTAAGTCTAATCTAAGACTTAAAACTTTAACTCCCAGCCCAACCGGTCGAGGCAGATGGCCGCCCTCCCTGAGCCTGGTTCTGTGGGAGGTTTTTCCCCCTCCCTATCCTAGGGGGCTTTTGGTTCCTTCCCACCATCGCTGACTGCTGCTCATAGAGAATCCAAAAGCAACTTTGGATTGTTGGGTTTTCTGTTTTCTGTTCTTCCTTACTATGTTAAGCGCTATAAGATGATATGCGCTATATAAATAAAATTTAATTGAATTAAAACGAAACTTTAAGATATTATAGTGCTTGACGATTAACAACCTTGTATGTAAGAAGGACTTTAAATAGTTTTCTGTGACTTTTTTTCACTACATTTAGGATATTACTCTTTTTCATTGCGTCTCTGAGTCTCTGCAAACATTAGGAAATATTTTAATATTGTAGTTTGACGACGTAACCTTACTAGGTATTTCCAGGGCTCTATCCATCACATAAGACGTAATCAAATACAGCAGCTCTACAATAAACACTACCTTTATAAAGCTTCTAACATTCAGCTTTGGAGAAAATGTAAGAAAGGCATTGGTTCATTTAATACAGTTGTAAGCCTCCAGATGCAATACTATCTTGTTATATATCTTGTTTAAGTATATAACACAATACAATTCGACAACACAACTTCATACATACACACACTATCAACACAAGTTGATGACTTCACAAAGGTACGTCTCATTGTTGTACAGCTATTGTATTGGATTGTGTCAAAGATAACACAAGTTCTGTCATGTCAGACTTATGAAACACTCTTGGCGTCAAAACTGTTGTTGACCTGTTGACTCTCCCAGTCACGTAAGTGTCTTCCAGTGCTGACTATTTCAGGCTGTTGTATTTGAAGGATTAGCTCCCTCAAAGCGGCTAGACAGGTTAAAAGTAGTAAAACCAGGCTATCTTTATTCCACATGAAGGCCAGACTGTGGTCCCTTCAGGCCTAGTTCCACACATTCTGTGTTTTCAAATATATTTGTACCTTTTTATATGTGCATTCACTGTGAGCAATAGCCATTGTGCTTTAGTGCATGAGGCAGTGGAAAAGGTGGTTAAAAAGTAAAATAGCCACAATTTAGACCTTCCAAACTGGAAACACACCACTAAAGTGATCCTCTGTGGTAGGGAGTGGTTATGACACTGCTCTGGCTAGATGGACACGTCACTATGAAGAGAATGTTCGTCACATTTACCTCCGACACCCTAAACACAACCTGGAATGAAAACCACCCAAGGAGTTGTTATAAAGGCAGCCATGTTGGTTTGTTCCACATTCTGTCTTGTTTATTTCATCGTCTTCACAAACAAGAGCTGTGGCAACGGTTGTCAAGTGCCAGACTGTGAGCTAGCTCCACATGTAGTAATGTCAGTTTGAGTATACAGTAACAGCTAACATGCTAATCTCATGCCTAAGTGTGCCTGTTTGAAAATACATCAGATTCAAGCCGTGGGACTTGTTGAATATCTTCTGTCCAGTTAATTAAGTTTTTACTCCTGATTGCAGAAATTTAATAAAAAGCCAATTACACCAGTGACTTTGATGCACATATTTAATGATGTCTTCATTTATGTGGCACGTTTTAAAGTGCTTCACACAATAAACATGATCATGCAAAACACAACATAAAAACACAGTAGAAAGATAATAAATGCACTAAACAGTCATTATAAACTGAACAATGCAAAAACCCAATAACGGAATATCAACTAGAATCTGATAACATCAGGAAAGTAAAGTAAAGAAGCATAATGGTAGTGACTGTTGTACTGTTCATCAAACAGATAAAAGACTGGTTCCACTTCAGGCTTTCCTGAATGTTCAAGAATACACTGTAATGTCAAAATATCACTGAGGGCTGGGTTTCTAGGGGATATCTGAACTGCATTTGAAGACCACACCTTATTTGTTTTACATGGCTTATTTTACATGGCTTATGCGTGATAAGTTAGAGTCACAATGCATCCATCCCATAACAAAGACTACCAGTAAGGAAGTTTGATATCAGAAATAGTTGCTCAATATATATTAACTGGCTATGTTCAAGTCAGTTGTCTTACTGTAATGAGATATCAGGAAGCTAAAGCACATCCTGATGTATTCCCATAACACAGAATTGCATCATTTGTACAACAATATTTTATTGTCTCTGTTATATAACTGACAGGTATCCTTGTTTTGTTTTTTGATATACTGAAACATAAATCTTAAAAAAGTGATTTCTATTTACCATGCATCATCTATCATGCTTTAATTGCTATACTTAGTGGTAAAATACCTGTCATTACAGTGAATATACTAGTTTTAGGAGCAGCTGTGTGTTGTTTCAGTGTTGTGTTTCAGTGAATCATACCTGTCAAACAAGGAAAGCCCTTCCCTGTAATGGGCGGGTTCAGCACAGCAGAGTGGGCGGGGGCTGAGATGAAGTCAACCTTAAGATGAGTGAGAGCTTTAATTCAGCAGCAGAATGCACCAGGAAGGTTTAGTGTTAAGTCCTCACTGGGACAAATATAGCCACGGTGAATCCAGCTGGAGGGGTTGTTAGCTGATCCGGGGGAACGACCACAGCGCATGGAGAGACTCTCAGACAGCCTGTGGCTGACTCACAGCTTGACCGCAAGAAGTGAAGTGACTCTGTTGCTAAAGCTGCTCTATAATGTGTAGCGTTCGAGGAAGTTGTTAGAGACAGAATGAGTTGTTTTGTCAGAGCGGGTCATCAGGACAGAGCCCCGTTCTCCAGCTGAGTCAGTCTGAAGCAGCATCCTTGTTACATGTGCACAGCCATGAAGATCAACTCGTATGTACTGCAGGAGGCTTCTGGGAGCCACGGCGAGAACAGAGTCTGGAAATGGTGAGAGGACCTTCTAGCATCTTCCCTGTCTTTGGATCGACAGAGAGAATATGTTTGATAGGTGAAGTATTAACTGGCACACTAGTTTACTGGCAGCCAGATGTTCAGGGGGTTGCAGTGAGCTAATGGTAATGTTTAACTGATGTAACTACAGAGCTATGCTTCATAGGTTCAGACAAAGCAGAGAAGTTTTTTTTTTTTTTTCAAGGAATTGAAACACAGAACAAAAATGTCTATTCGTCCTGAGTGTCCAAGGTTGGGGTGTTGGTGATATCAAGGTGTAGCTATGCCATATCGACGTTTTCAAAGTGCTAGTGATTGCGTGTTATCACAGGCCGGTTGTTGTAACAGCATAGCCCTGTGGTTGGGACAGAACAGGGTTGTTGAATGAAAGGGGAAGGCCGGGGTGTGGATGCTTTGAGTGGTCAGATGAAAAATTGTTCATGAATAGATCACAGCTTGTCGCTGATTCAAATGCTAATGAAGTTTTGCTTTGTTTCATGTAATTGTATTTGAAACCAGGTCTGCACAGTTTGAGGTTCAGATGTTTGCACCTGTTTATGTCAGGTTCAGTTCATGTTGGGGATGTTTTAGTACATTTGACTGGTCTATCAGCCATTACTGCCTTACTGAACCTGTGTTTAATTGCATTATGCTGTTTGGTGTTTTTTGTTGAAAGAAACAGGAACTGGATATGTCATAACGACGTTGCTGCCTTATGTTATTTGATGGGACGGAAGCATGTTGGGTGTGCGCGCTGTGTTTGTGATACACTTTGATACACACTGTGTTCAGTATTAGGGGAAGTTTTTATTCCAAAATAAACTCCCCAGCAGCTGATTTTAGAGAATATAATGTGTTCTCCTGTGACGGTGCTCAGGTGGAGAGAAAGCCTGTGTGGTCTCTGTTAATGTGTCACATCATTCAGAAGAAGAGCAGTAGCAGGTTAATCACATAGACCAGGGGTGGGCACTCCTGGTCCTCGAGGGCCACTATCCTGCATGTTTTAGATGTTTCCATCTTCCAACACCTGATTCAAATGATCAGGATCATTATCAGGCTTCTGCAGAGGTTGATGATGAGATGATCATTTGAATCAGTAAATCACTGTTAAAGAGTAATGGAAGCATAGCAGTGAAATAACATGAGTACATGAGGTGGGGCCATAACTGGTTATATTATGTAGAGTCTTGGTTACCTACACCTCCAATAATAAATTCACATTAGGTGATGTGATATGTGTGATGTATTTATGTGCTTAAACAAAGGCAACCAGACTTGTTTGAGTGTCATGAAGACGTTTCACCTCTCACCTTAAAGGCGTTTTCCATTCTGGCTGACTGGGGGGGGAGTCCCCTGACCCGATACTCAAGCAAGTCCAGTTGCCTCCATTTTAGCACTAAGATATACCACGACCTGGATGACTGACAGTCTTCTCAGACAGTATGTATCGATCCCATCACTGTGTTAGGGAATTAATCATTTAGTTACATGCAGTAATGATTTCAACCGTATGTTTATGCATTGAAATGTTTCAAAACCTGTTGTCATTTATTGTGCTTAGTATTAACTGCAATTACAAGCGTTCACACAACCTAATCGACAAATTATTGACAAATGTTTATTCATGTTTTCTGATGTGGTGAAATAGAGAAGTTGTGTTGAGCAGATGCAGATGACCAATCATTTCCTCATTGTCTCATCTATTCTCAGTGATTTATACAACAGATTGTAACAAAGCTTGAAACTGCTCTTTCTCAGCGTTTGATTAACATAAACGTCACAGTATGTGTGCGATAGGAGGTTCTTTTACAACAGAGCAAGTTGTTGTCGAGACTGTATCGAAGTAACTCTGGCTGCAAGTACAGTTTATGTATTGATCATAGAACAACATTTCTGTGGTTTATCTGTAAATCTGTTACACAAACCTTCACATTTCTTTAGTGAGTTTTCATGTGAAGGTGAAGTAGAGGGACTAAGGAAATGTGTAGAAGCACATTAACATTGTAGCATTTTGAAATGTGTTACATAAAAGTGACAAAGACAAAAGCGTGTTTGCAATTGTTGTAAATCGAATTATATATTAAGATTATAGAATAGAATGTTTTTATTGTCACTGTACATGTACAACAAAGTTGAAGGTGCAGTCCTACCGTAGGTGTCGTAAAAAAAAAGAAAAAGTTAAGACTGTGATAAAGAATTTAAAAGTTGGAATAGAATATAAAAGAAAATAGAATTAAAAGAGAAAGTGCCTGAAGTGCTGTGGAGTGCAGTTGAGAAATAAAATGTGTTAATGTTTGATAATGTTTAAAGCAATTATGGCTCTTGCATGAAAAACATTTTTCGTCAGTTTGATCTGGCCTTTAATGTCCTAACGTCTGGCAGAGGGCAGTGGGAGCTGTAGAGTTCCTCCAGGGAAGGGAGGAGGCAGCCGGTGATCCTCTGGGCCGTGGTGACAACTCTTTGGAGCGCCTTCTTGTCTGCTGCAGTGCAGCAGGAAAACCACGTGCAGATACAAAACGTCAGAACGCTGTCAACTGAGCATCGTTAAAAGGTCACAAGCAGCTTCTGAGAGAGGTTGTTGTTCCTGAGAGTTAAAGAAAATAGAGTCTCTGCTGTGTCTTTTTGATGATGGCTCTCGTGTTGGCGCCCCAGGTCAGGTTGTCCTCGATGTGCACGCCCAGGAACCGGAAGTTGGAGACCCTCTCCACAGAATCCCCACCAATGTACAGGGCTGAATATAATATGGATGTTTCAGATAACTACAAGAATGAATTCTTGTATAAGCAACTAGAGTCAGGCTATTGTACAGTCAGTAATTCCTTAATATGTATTGCAGAACTGCAACTAATGACCGCCATAACTAACTAAAGTCAACAGACTTTGGGATTGGTAAATAGTCTTTGAGCTGAACCCCTTTTTTCCTGTTGGGTCATGTGAACAATCAGAATTTCATGGTCCTTCTGTGGCTTTTTTATCATGGTTTGTCTGAGAACATCTTCACAGTGTGTGGCTGTTCACCTACCATCATGCACTTTTTTTTAAGGGACGATTTTTAAATCAGTTTTAGCTGAAGTTTTCCTCCCAGTACACCGCTCTGTTTTTTATTTTGCCTGTCTCACAGTTTTGTCTTTTGTGAACACTGTCAGGAGTTAAGTTAAAGTGAGGGCCCTGCACATAGCATGTGGGGTCAGAAGTGTGTGGAAACAGTGTTAAACTGTAAGCTGGTGCCTCTAATTGGATAGCTACTAAGCAATCCTGGTGACGATAAACATTAGGAATCTTCAGTTAGTTAACAGATCTTACATCAGCTAAGATACAGTCTGTGGCTCACATCCCAAATCTCGACTGATGTAAAATTCTATTGTTTTTCAACTATTTCATTTATTTATTCATTTATTTCTTTATTCTTACTAAAATGAATTTGAGTCTGTTTTTTCCTCCAGATGTAATAGTTACATTTGTATGTTCAGGCACATTCAGGACCCCGCCAGCCAGAGACTGACGTGGAACAAGCCACCAAAAAGTGTCCTTGTCATCAAGAAGATCCGAGACGCCAGTCTGCTTCAGCCTTTCAAAGAGCTCTGCATATTCCTCACCGAGGTATGACTATGTACCAAGACTGATACCACTCACTGGCAGCTTGCTTGTGTTTGTTGGTGGGAAGCTGGTGTGGGATTAGCATGAACCGTTTTTGTGTTTAACATTTTCAGTATTCATATGGTGATGTATGACCTTTCCCTCGATGCTACACAGATAGGAATTAGGGGTGGGACTGGAGCTGGGCGATAAAGCTAAAAGGTTTAAGATAAACCATTGTTTATCCAGGCACACAAATAATCATTTTAATGTTAACACAGCAATGAAAAACACACGACTAAATAAATGTACACATAAAAAAAGAAAAGGATAAAGGAATGATCTCCCCTGGTACATATTAAATATAGAAAGATAGTAAAACCTGGAGGTGCGTGAAAGCCTCCACGCACCTCAACGACAA
The DNA here is from genome assembly GCA_900302755.1 of Chromis chromis. Classification (NCBI taxonomy): domain Eukaryota; kingdom Metazoa; phylum Chordata; class Actinopteri; family Pomacentridae; genus Chromis; species Chromis chromis. The sequence continues at coordinate 22,899 of OMNN01086380.1, forward strand.
GTCTGTCAGCCCTCGGAGCAGGCAGCAGGGAGTGCTTCGTTTAGATGATGGTGAGGGACACGGGGTCATGGGTGTGTTTTGACCGGAAAGCCCATCTCGTAAGGACAACCACCAGTCCCAGCAGGCTCAGGTGGCCGCAGACTAGTGTGCCTCAGGAGACCTGTACAGCAGCGGCAGGGTGAGCGACAGGGTGAGCGACAGGGCCAAGGGGCTCTGTTATCAAGGTATAATAGGCTGTTTAGGAACCAGGGATTGAGCACATTTGGACATTGTTAATGTGGCCTTATGTGATTACATGGTGGTTTGCATTTGCTATTGCATTTAAGTAACTACTGAACATTCTATTAAACTGATTTCCTATTACTATTGATTAAGTATCTCAATATTGAATACTTTGACTCCTCGTGGTGGCATTTAGCGGATAAGTGAGGTTAAAGTGGAGTTAATTAACCTGCAGGAAAGAAGAACAATCCCAAAAAGTGACAGACAGAGCTAATTATTTACACTGACACAGAAATAAAATTTGACAATAATAATAATAACAATAACTAGAAAAGCACTTGGAGAGCGCAGACCTCCACCAAGCAGCTCATGTCCACCCATTAGGGCTGGTCCTAATAGCAATTTCGGTATCAAAATGTAATCACTTGTTCCTTATCACATTATCAACATTTCCTGAAAATTTCAAAAACATAACCTCTGCCGCTTCACGCTTGGCGGAGATAATAATAATAATAATACACACCAACATCACAATGCAATAAAAACTATGAATACACTATGCTGTTATTGACGTTGCTCTATGTTGTAGATGATTGTCTTGTCATGATACCATCATTCTTGTGAGCAACGTATGGTGATGGTATCATATCACGATTTACTCTGTGGTTCCCACCCCTAAAATGAATATCTTATCATCTACATAGGATTGTGTTAACTGTGGAGATAATTAGCTAACAGAGATTATTAGGCTCCAACCACCAATCAGACTCAACTGAGCATTGTATTGCTAGCATGGATATGGTCAGTATTCGCTTAAAAAACGATAAATGGAACGGCTTTTGTCTTCCTGGCTGTTGCTGTAGGTAAAAAACATGATTGTTTACGTGGAAAAAAAAGTTCTGGAGGACCCAGCGATATCAGGCGATGAAAACTTCGGGGCCATTACCAAGAAATTCTGCACTTTTAGAGAAGGTATGAAAATCAGTCACCTTTACTACAATTATTTGAAGAGTGTATCTTAAAAAATCACTTTTTTCTAACAGATTGAAGTCATTTATTGTCTATTTGTCAGATCTCGATGACATCTCCAATCGTGTAGACTTCATCATCTGTCTGGGTGGAGATGGAACATTGCTGTATGCTTCTTCGCTCTTCCAGGTATTCAGCCAGGCATTCCTTCTGTCACTTTAAATGCAGCCTTTTGTGTTGTTTTTACATTTACTGCTACAATCCCATCCTTTGTTTGTTCGTAGGAGAGCGTTCCACCAGTTATGGCCTTCCACCTGGGTTCCCTGGGCTTTCTGACACCTTTCAAATTCGACACCTACCAGTCTCAGGTCACCCAAATTATTGAAGGTAAATGTTCTCTGTCCTGCCTGTCAGAGTATTTGTAAAGCAGAGGTTGTGCTCCAGTTTTAATTTACCAAAGAATACATATATATTGTGTATAGGTAATGCTGCCATTGTCCTGCGAAGTCGCTTGAAAGTCCGGGTGCTTAAAGAGAACTGGGAGAAGAAAGCCAGAGTGGACGAAAAGGGCATCATCCTGACCAATGGAGACATGGAAAGTAGCCGCAAAGCCGTGCAGTATCAGGTAATCTCTCCACCTTAAACACTACTTCAGTACCTCTACATTAATATTCACCCGTTGATTGCCAAGAGCAGAACTGTAGAAGTCATTGTTCCGTTTATCATTTCAAATTAAGTGATTTACATGCCAGCCCTGCTAGATTATAGGGGTTGGTTCATCAGCAGGCCACAGGGTGCAGCTCAACTCTTCTCAGTTCACTGTAAATAGGCCAAAGGCAGTGTAATCATCATGACTCAGCCGTCTTCACCCTGTTGCCTGTAGGCTTTGAACCTAAACAACAACACAACGCAAACATTAATTATATGTAGCTCTGAATGCAGGAATGAGGTTAATGGTCTCCAACAAGGCACACCTTAACCAGGTTAAGGCAAACTGGAAATTCCATGTCACAATGTGAATTTGTTTTGTTTCAGGTTCTAAATGAGGTGGTGGTGGACAGAGGACCGTCCTCCTATCTCTCCAATGTCGACCTCTTCCTAGATGGACATCTCATTACGACAGTACAGGGAGATGGTGAGTGGGCAGACGGTCTTTATACTCACTGGTTTGGGTAAATACTTAAACATGCTCTACCACAGCCTTCAAACAAGAGTCACAATGTGCTGACACATGAATCTGATCAGTGCTGTGTTGTCTTCCTGGACTGTATTTAATAGACTCAGGAAGGTCTGAGGATGGGGCAAAGTTTGGTCTCTGCAACTCTGGCTGGCCTTCACCTCCCAGACAGTATTGTATTTGGTGTACTTTGTACAGACATTTCAGACATTGCTCTTGTGCTAAACAGGGCAGTAGAAAATTGCACAAAGTATTTAAAGAATTCAAAGATCCCCAACCAGAAAAGTAGTCCAAACTTTGAATAGCTGTGTTTGCAGTTAGGTTAATGACAGCAGTTCAAAAATAACCTCCCCAGGCATGCAAAAAAATAAAAAATGATGCCTGGTAGATGTGGTTTCTGGCACACATGACTGATCAGCTGTTTCTTTTGCTGTCTTCGTCTCCAGACAGCATGAAACATGACAGATACCAGCTGACATGAAAGAATTATTACAACTTGCCTGATTGAAACCAATGTTTGTTTCTTTTTTCTTCAATTTTTTTTTGACAGTTGGTAAACAACAGGGTTGTGTTCCAGTATCCATACGACCATACAATATAGTAGACCAGATAAAGTTGTACTGTGTCATAGTGGGTAAATACCAGGATGTCCGACTGCATCTGATTTCATTTTGCAGTTTACAAGGCAGCCTGCTTTTCTGGTCATCAAGTCCACCATACTCTCAATTGAGCACTCAGACAGGTGATTTTACTTGCAAGCAAGACCAATAAAAAGTACGAAAACCGGGCGGCCGATCCCACCAGGTCAAACGAGGGAAAAAAACTAACAGCGACAAAGGAACCTGCTACCTGGCCGGCATGGTGGAAGCCGGCAGCATGAGTCAACTGATGGCGTGAGCGCGTCGGAATGGGGCGCGCCGCAGACAGCAAGGTGGAGCCAGTGACGTGGAAAAGCAAGAGAGCCAGAGAACAAGCGCTCTGACAGCCCACCTATGTATAGGAGGAGCCGTTGAGCGCGATCAATTAAGCTCCGAACTTAATAACTAAACTGGCCGTCATAAAAAGGCGTGAACAAACAGAGACAAACATAGCTTAAAGGGGAAATAAATACAAAACCGAGGAAGATGGTGAAACATGTGCCCCCAGCACATAACACAGCTAACAGTAATGGTAAATGGTAAATGTTCTGCACTTATATAGCGCCTTTTTCTACCTTAGTGGTACTTAAGGCGCTTTACAATGTGTTTCTCATTCACCCATTCACACACCAATGGCGACAGACTTCCAGGCAAGGCGCTAATCTGCCATTGGGGTTCAGTGTCTTGCCCAAGGACACTTCAGCATGTGTGGGGGGCCGGGGATCGAACCGCCAACCTTGTGATCAGTGGACAACCCGCTCTACCACCTGAGCCACAGCCGCCCTACACAGCAGAACCTTTGTTTCTTTGCTCATGGCTGAGACAATGTAGAGTTAATAGAAGCAGCTCAAGAAAGTTAATAAACCCAGGGGACTTCTTACCTGGAAGCAGCAGGCAGGGAGGAAACTCCGTTAGATATCTTGTGTACTGGCATTTCTTTGGCACAGTGGAACAGTGAATATGTCTCTCTGTCCCCTCAGGTGTGATAGTATCTACACCTACAGGCAGCACAGCGTATGCAGTGGCAGCAGGAGCTTCCATGATCCATCCCAATGTCCCGGCCATCATGATCACCCCCATCTGCCCACACTCGCTCTCCTTCAGACCCATCGTGGTGCCTGCTGGGGTTGAACTCAAGGTATTCACACTGATGTTTGATGAAGTGGTTTGCTTTGCACTGATAAGACACAGGACCTCGGGGGAAACACAGAGTTAGTGATATGTAATGGTGATATATAACAGTATAGAGAGAGGAGAGGAGCCCAGTGCATCATGGGAATCCCCCAGCAGTCTAAACCTATAGCAGCATAACTACTTAGGGCTGCTCAGGTGATCCTGGGCAGCCCTAACTATAAGCTTTATCAAATAGAAAAGTTTTAAGCCTAATCTTAAAGTAGAGAGGGTGTCTGCCTCCAGAACCCAAACAGGGAGCTGATTCCACAACAGAGGAGCCTGATAACTGAAGGCTCCGCTTCTAGAAACTCTGGGAACCACAAGTAAACCTGCAGTCTGAGAGTGAAGGACTCTGTTGGGATGAAACGGTACAATAAGGTCTTTAAGATAAGATGGAGCTTGGTCATTAACAGTTTTATATGTTAGAAGCAGGATTTTAAATTCTATCCTGGATTTTACAGGAAGCCAGAAATATGATCTCTGTTACTGGTTCCTGTCAGAACTCTGGCTGCAGCATTTTGGATCAGCTGGAGGTTTTTAAGAGAGTTACTGGGACATCCTGATAATAAGGAATTACAATAGTCCAGCCTAGAAGTTACAAATGCATGGACTAGTTTCTCAGCATCACTCTGAGACAAGATGTTCCTGATTTTGGCGATATTACGTAGATGAAAGAATGCTGTCCTACAGACCTGTTTTATATGTAAGTTGAAGGACATCCTGATCAAAAATAACTCCAAGGTTTTTTACAGTAGAACTGGAGGCCAAGGCAATGCCATCTAAAGTAACTATCTGGTTAGACAGAGTGTCTCTGAGGTGTTCAGGGCCAAATACAATAACCTCAGTTTTTTTCCGAATTTAAATGAAAAAAGATACAGGTCATCCAGGCCTTTATGTCCTTCAGACATGCCTGGAGTTTGACCAACTAATTAGTTTCATTTGGCTTCATATATAAATATAACTGGGTATCATCTGCATAACAATGGAAGTTTATGCAGTGCTTCCTAATAATTTTGCCTAGTGGAAACATGTACAACGTAAATAATATTGGTCCTAATACAGAACCCTGTGGAACTCCATAACTGACTCTAGTGCGGGTGGAAGAATCATCGTTAACATGAACAAACTGGAATCTGTCTGATAAATATGATTTAAACCAGTTTGGTGCTGTTCCTTTAATCCCAATAGCAAGTTCCAGTCTCTGTAATAAGATGCTGTGATCAACTGTATCAAATGAACTCCAGCAAACAAGTATAGAAACTAGTCCACTGTCTGAGGCTATCAGAAGATCATTGGTGACCTTCACCAGTGCTGTTTCTGTACTATGATGGATTCTAAATCCTGACTGAAACTCTTCAGACAAACCATTTCTATGCAGATAATCACATAATTGGCAGCAACAACTTTTTCTAAAACTTTAGAAATGAAAGGGAGGTTGGATATGGGATCCAGCTAAAACACCTGGATCCTGAGTAGGCTTTTTGAGAAGTGGCTTTATTACAGCAACTTTAAAAGCCTGTGGTACGTAGCCTGTTAGTAAAGAGAGGTTAATGATATTTAATACTACAGTGTTAATTGAAGGAAAGATGTCATTGAACAATCTAGAGGGATGGGGTCTAACAAACATGTTGCTGGTTTAGAGGAATTTACTATTGACATGAGTTCTGGCAGATTTACAGCAGAGAAGCAGTCCAAGTATGAATCTGGTTCTATGGACGCTTCCAGAGCTGCTGTTCAGGATTTTTTGTCTAATATTCAAAACTTTATTAGTGAAGAAGGTCATGAAATCTTCACAAGGCTCC
>OMNN01086382.1:0-10654 GCA_900302755.1 Chromis chromis
GTTCCGGGTAGAGTTCAGCATTATCACAGCTCTATTGTAGAAGCTGTTTTTCAGTCTTGTTGTGCGGGCGCTCAGTGCTCTGTAGCACCTACCTGAGGGGAGGGGGTGAAAAGGCAGTGTCCAGAGTGTGTGCTGTCTTTAATGATGCTCTTAGCCCTCCGGATGCAGCGGGTCCGGTAGATGTCCGCTATTTTGGGGAGCTGGGTGCCGATGATCCTCTCTGCAGACTTAACGATGCGCTGGAGAGCTTTCCTGTCATCAGCGGTGCAACCAGAGTACCATACTGTGATGAAGTATGTGACTCGATGGCTGACCTATAGAAGCTCACCAGCAGCTGTTTTGGGAGGCGTGCTCTCTTCAAGCACCTCAGGAAGTGAAGCCTCTGAAGTCCCTTGTTGGTCGTCGCCCTGGTGTTGATGGACCAGGTCAGGTCATGGCTGATGTTGACTCCAAGGTAAAAAAGTCAAACATCAGCAGAACAAGTAATAATGATAATATTAAGCTTCTTGAATTACAGCTTTTTAAATATCCTACAGATGTGAACACATACAGTTCTCTTACATGTTGCTAATTTGCTGCTGAGGCAACTCAACCAGTTTAGACCAAATATAACATTATCTTCAAACTTTGTGAACAATAAGAATTGTATGTCATGTTTAAACTTCTAAACTACATGTACTGCTTTATGCACGTCTAGCACATAGTAATAATAATAATAATGCATTGGTTTTATATAGCGCTTTTCTAGACACTCAAAGATGCTTTACATTGCATTATTCATTCCCTCCATACTCCATGGTGGTAAGCTACATATGTAGCCACAGCTGCCCTGGGGTAGACTGACGGAAGGCAGGCTGCCAATCTGCCCCTCCGACCACCACCAACCACTCACTCTCACACTGCATTCAGTATTGTACTACAACAGTGTTAAACAACGATCATACTGCTGAAAATGTTTTCCAAAGACAAGTAAATGCTGAAGAGCATGGATACTGATGGTGGTGGTTATCAGCCAGTCTTTTATCTGTGAATGTGATTTCATTTTTATCAGCACATTTTCTCTTGATTCTACCTTTTTTTTTTTTTTAATCTAAACAGCTCATCCTGCTGAGAATAAAGTCGCTTGTTCAAGAGGTGCTTCAGTGCTCTTTTGGCTTTCAGCTTTATGTGCAGTTTCATTAGCATGTATGTGACTTTGCACTCTTGCATGATTTGAGTGTATTTTTTAGGTTATATAAAATACAGTTTTTGCGCTTTTGCAGCTCTTTTATTTCTGGCCTTCAGAATATTTTTGCAAACATGTTTGTATTCTCTGTGGGGTGCCATCTTTAGATAAAGGTGGTCTATAATGAAGAGATAACTTTCATTAAGTGCTACGGCGCTGTGACCAGCAGCCTTCATTTAGCCAAAATAAATCACATAATAAGAGAAGTAAAATAGGTTGTTTCCTGAATAGTAACTCCTTGTGCCGAAGGCTCTGAAGGATATGTGGAGTAAAAATGAGCCCTGAGTAAGAGGATGTGTGGTAAATGGTCTTGTTGCTATTACAGCAGGAAAATATTAACAAGGAAATTGGGACTGGAGGTCGTTAGAGAAATGTTTGCATCTTCGAAATGCATTGAAAAACCAGGCCAGAACATTTTCAAATATTAGATATGCATGCAGTGCACCATGTCCTTCACTGCTCTGCTGGCTTTCAGTCTCATTCGCAGTTGAAATGATTAAATTCTGTGCACCAGCAAGTAAATTCCAACAATTGTGCACAACTAAAAATCTATTTCAGGAGTGTGTGATTGAAAGAAGCAGAGTTTTACTTTCACTGGAGGTTTTTGTTTTGTGTAGCTGCCAAGGTAAAGGCAAATCTGTAATTAACTGAAACTATTATTTTTAGTTTGCTGATAGTCGGATGACTTGAATGCACCATCATTCTTTGATACATGCATCATACTAAAGAGCAGGGGTCCAGCTTTCATGTTTTACTGGCCCACCTCCAGGCTTTCATACACATTCCAGTTTGTGACCTGACAGTCCTCCTGTCATATTGTATCTGACAGCCCCTCTCTGGATCCTCAGGGATAACATACTGTAGTCAGGCTGCTTTGCCTTTGGATGTACATTTATAAAATGATGGATGTTCAAACAACACGCATGCACATACACATAGTACACAGAGGTTACACTTGATAAGCAAATATACTCCTTATTTCAGTTTCATTTGCAGATCCTCTATTTATCAAGCAGAAAAGAAAAATGCTCTTCTTTGGCTTCTCCTCATCTGTTTGTCGGATGCTGTGGCATGATCATCAGTCTTGAGGAGATAGCGTGTGGAGTGATGCAGAAAATATATTGAAATAGGTTAGATTGATAGAAATGTTCAGAAAGACGAGAATCAGCTAATGCCAGCCCACCGCTGCATTTCCCTGTTTCTCTTTCATAGGTGTTGTGCTACTGTGCAGACGTACTGCAGGAGGCCTCATGGTTCCATTTCATCGCTAATCTTTCCTTTGGTATTCAGTCACACGGTGTAAAAAAGCCACACTTTGATCGGATTGAGCTTGGTAAATCATTCCACCACCGGGGGACGACAGAGGAGAACAGTCTAGCACGTGACTTAGAGCTCTGTTGAGAGGGCGGGACCAGGCACCTTTCATTGACAGAGCGTAGTGGGCGAAGTGGAGTGTATACCTGGATGAGGGAGTCCAGGTATACAGGAGTTACCAATCTGGTTTTGTTCCTCTGAGGCAGCTCTGGATCTGGTGCTGTCAGTCTCCTACTCTGAGCATGAAGCATCCACTCGGGGTCTTCACTAAGCTATAGCTCTGCTTGATAACCTAAAAACAACTGCAGCCCACCACTGCATTTCCCTGTTTCTCTTTCATAGGTGTTGTGCTACTGTGCAGACGTACTGCAGGAGGCCTCATGGTTCCATTTCATTTCTAATGTTTCCTTTGGTATTCAGTCACACGGTGTAAAAAAAAAAAGAAGCCACATTTTGTTTGTTGTCTTTGTTTCCTCTGGTACTGCCATTATCTATTAAAAGAGTTGTTTTGTCAGTTTGACTTCGTCAGATGTATGCTGCCCCCCTCTCTGTTGAGTCTGAGACCCAGAGTGGATGTGGTCCCTGCTGCTGTCACTTTCAGCACACTGTACCCCGCTCTGCTATTTGAAGTTCTGTCATTGCCAGGCTTTGAACTGCCATTTGTGTCTTACCCTGCACGCGGCTTGTCTCCAGAGTTTTGCCTGGTGTGAAACTGTTAAAGCCATAGGCCACATTTCAACACAGTTTTTGTAATACGTAATGCAAGAAAGCTCTTCTATGCACTGGACACGTTCAAGAATGTTCAGCAGCTTCCTCTTTCAAAAATCTGATGCTTCTGAGCCCTTTGGATCTTTTGTTTATGTATTTTTAATAAATTGTTCAGTGCTGCTTCCCCGTGATGCACCCAGCTACAAGCCAACATTTCTGTCCAATTAAAGATGCTGCAGTCATCCTAATAACACAACCCCAGACCTGGTTCTGGTGCAGAAAGCAAATACATCCAACTGCTTAAATGTTGCTAATACTACAAACTATAAGCTTGAAGTATTTTGTTGTTGCATCATATTATATCAACTATCGTTATTTTTGCAGCACAAGTTTAATTTGACAGCTCTACTTATCAGTTTTGCTTCTTGTAGCTGTTTTTCTACAAATAGACTTTACATTCCAGGTGGTCTTTTTTTTTTAACAAAGCATGCTATTGTGTTTTATATATGTAAATGTTTGCCATTTCAGCTGTCTTTTAAACCCCATTAATCAATACACTCTTGAAACCTGCTTAGTTTGTTATTTGTTATCCATCACAACTATTTATGTAGACTTGATGTTCACTGCAATAATTACACACCTCAAACCAGTTTCAAGACCCTCCTTGGTAGATTTTCATAGCCTCAAGAAAGAGACGGTCTTAGACAGTGGTGGAAGAAGTACTCATTAAAAGTAGCAATGTGTGAATACTTAGTTGCCAGTAAAAGTCCTACATCTTATATAAGTACGACAGCATCCATCCATTATCTATACACCGCTTAATCCTCTGCAGGGTCGTGGGGGGACTGGAGTCTATCGCAGCCGACTCAGGTAAAGGCAAGGGACACCCTAAACAGATCATCAGTCCATCACAGGGCCACACACAGAGACAAACAACCAAGCACACTCACATTCACACCTACGGACAATTTAGAATCATCAATTAACCTCAGCATGTTTTTAGACTGTGGGAGGAAGCTGGAGAACCTGGTGAAAACCCACACTGCACAGGGAGAACATGCAAACTCCACACAGAAAGATCCCAGGTTCCCCGGTTCGTGTCCTAACCGGGACGCTGTGAGGCGACAATGCTAACAACCAAGCCACCGTGCAGCTCCTACAACAGCTTTATCAACAAAATATACTTAAAGTATAAAAGCAAAATGTGTTATTACTGATCTAATTTAATTAACTGTATAACAATTTATTGTACGTTATATCATTTATTTTATCATGATAGGTTTTTAAAGTACAATATTTCCATCTGAAATGTTGAAAGTAGCATACATTTTTAAACACTAAGATGCTCAGGTAAAGTACAAATGTCTACATCACTGCATTTGGAACTAATAAGTCTGACAACTCAGTAAAGATGGGAAGATTGCAAGGTCTCAAGTTAGAGCTGCACAGCCATAACCTTTCTCCATCTCCACCTCTCATCTAATGAGACCAGCTGCTCATAGTGACAGACAACCAGAGTTTGCCGTTCCCTCCAGATACGAGCATTTTAGCGAACTGTGTAGGTTTATTATTCAACGCCATAACTCAGGAACAGAGGGGAGAATGCAATCATATTTCACATTCAGTCAGATACTGAATTGGTGACACTAATCTTGGGTACCCACATTGAAACTGGGCTGATTGTATAGATCTTCCGTGCTGCCAGGTTGAAGATGTGTGTGAAGCATCTATGATGTAGAACTTGTAGCTTATTTGCAGCAACATCCATATTTGAAGCACTTTGTACTGTCATAGCTACAACTCTGTGTTCCATCAGAATCAGCTTTACTGGCCCAGTCTCTGAACATATACAAGGTATTTTGTTTCTCTCAATGAACACTTCAAAGTCTTCACTACATACATGAGTCTGGACAAACATGGATGTGAACTGCACGGTGGACTTGTGCAAGAATTCTGGTCACTTGTACTTCAGTAAAGGTTTTGAAAACTGGGCTCAGTTTTCCTGTGGCTGCCTCCCCAGAAATGAAGCAGCAAGTACAACCAGATGCCTTACAATGTTACAATGTTACAATTTCATTTGGCAGATGCTTTTCTCCAAAGCGACGTACATCTGAGAAACAACAACACAAGCAAAGATCTAGATAAGGAGACAAGGCCAGGAAGAGCAAAAACTCTGCTTTAGGTCCTGATTGGGCACAATGCTGACAGACAGTGCTTGAGAAGTGCACAGTTTTAATAATAGGACTAACAACAACAACATCATCATCCATATGCAACGCTGATAGCATCATCATCATGCAAGGCTGATAGCATCATCAGCATCACTAAGTGCGTAAATATTCATAAAAGAGCTGGGGCTTTAGCTTTTTCTTAAAAGTAGAGAGGGACTCTGCAGATCGGATTTGAGCTTGGTAACTCATTCCACCACCGGGGGACGACAGAGGAGAAGAGTCTAGCACGTGAGTTAGAGCTCTGTTGAGAGGACGGGACCAGGCGCCTTTCATTGACAGAGCATAGTGGGCGGAGTGGAGTGTATACCTGGATGAGGGAGTCCAGGTATACAAACTATTTTGGGCTGGTTGAAGACCAACTGTGCTGCTGCATTCTGGATCATTTGCAAACATTACATCCAGATTGTTTTTATAATTGCATTTTAATGGCACTCTTGAGCTTAAGGAATCTATACACAAATTACATGTTCATATCCATGTATATTTTAATTGTACTATTTTGAATAAATGACTCAAAGTCCTGTTCCAAAGATTGCTGTGGTGCTTGTTTCATTTGTATTCTGGTGTACAGTGGGTCTGGGGATCTAAGCCGACACAGAACATTGGCAGGCTACAACATTTTATGCAGATGGTCATAAGGCAGGGAGGAGACAGTATGTAAATAGAGTAGTGGTCAGTGATTGGTCTGCATGTAGCAGCTAAACAATGACCAGAGGTAAGCAGAGAGGGGTCTGGCATATGATAAAGGGGCGAAGACATCAAGGAGTCAAAACACTAGACGGCAGGAGACTGTATCCAGACATTACTTGATGAGTTCATATTACAGAGGTCACCCGTGGATCCGTTCTTAATCAATAGCAATTATGCATTGATTAAATGTGTATTTTTCCTTAACTAGCAGTCTGTGAAAGCTGCACACACTTGTAATGTTCAGCCAGTAGAGCAGCCAGTGGTGCAAGTTTGACAATTATAAATATTCTGGGAGGCTGTGGCTCAGGTGGTTGTCCACTGATGGCAAGGTTGGCTGTTCAATCCCCGGTCCCCCCCACATGCCGAAGTGTCCTTGGGCAAGACACTGAACCCCAAGTTGCTCCCAATGGCAGATTAGCGCCTTGCATGGCAGCTCTGTCACCATTGGTGTGTGAATGTGTGAATGTGTGTGTGAATGGGTGAATGAGAAACACATTGTAAAGCGCTTTGGGTACCGCTAAGGTAGAAAAAGGCGCTATATAAGTGCAGACCATTTACCATTTGCCATTCTCTCCATTACTAGTTTATATTAATCAAGCATTGGGAAATAATTAGACATACTGTTAATGTTGCTACTCTGATACCTTGCTGGCCTCATAGTGTCAAGTTTGTCATGAGCTAGGAGAAAGGCCATGGGGTTGTTAGAACCAGAGGAAATGATCCTAATGGGAGCGTGACTGTGTTGTATTAAATTAACAGTAATCTGCCTGTTTGATTAGAAGATTTCTGGTATGCAAAGTTTGTGTTTTGGCCTGAGGGTAGCTCATGTCCAGAATGCAAGAAGTTTCCTCCTCTAAGGAGAAAATGTACACTTTGTACATTTCTCAGCAGTCTGCCTTTAGATGATAAAATGTCTTATCTACATTTTGGACTGATAATCAAGGAGTTCAAAACAAAACAGAATTTATCCTAAAAGGGCCATAAAAAATCACTGAAGCATTAATGTAAACTCTGCCACGTGATTTTAATACTGACCAGTGCTGCAGCATTAAAAGAACCAAATTACTGTCCAATATTTACTGACATGTCTTTCTCTGGACCAAAGTGATGCTAAACAGGTTGACACCTCCATTGTCAGAGCTCCACCCAGGGCAATATTATCAGTAGGTTGGCTTTTATTAATTCAAAGGGCACTCAATAATGTAATTTAAAAATGTAAAAATAGTCTGCTGGATGACTCACTCAGATTAACAAATGACAACAGGGACGGCTCCCTGGAGACAGGTACGTAAGTATGTATCAGGTACATTTTCAAACATGTCACACTGCATTAGTGTTTTAGGCATATGCACTTAATCATTCTGAATTAGCTGCTAACAAAATTAAGTGCAAAGTCCAAGTCATGCATTTTTAACTGTAGTTACCTCACAAAAAATGAATTTAAACAGACTTGATAAGCTCATTAGAAGATATGTGTGTTATGTGATAAAGTGCTTTCACAGTCCAACATAAAACTGATAATATTAGTAGCTTCTGTTTTGTTAGATACATGATTTTCTACATAATAATCTGCTATCAGATACATTTGTCACTTTATCTTATCTGCTAACTCCACCTACGTTAAACATGTGCACCACAGCATAAATAATGAGCACAGGCATAATTAGATTTCAGAAACCTGCACTGTCTTGCTGAATGCCAGTATGTGATACGATTATGACCATGTGAAGACTGATTTTCTCACAATTAAAACTCCCCCGGTGCACTCTCTTGCTCACTGATACTTGCAGACCGATGTGGACAGACAGAGTTTGGCCAGTGGCCGAGCGGCAGCCAGGACCTCCATCCTGTTCCCTCCCTCTCCCCATCCTTCTCTCCACGCTCCAGCCTGATCAATCCTCCTTATAGATTTCTCATTTTCATTTATCTTCCAGAATGTGCTTTCCACCCATTTCAGGTCTTACAACAAATACCTCTGGATACCCTTTTTCTTCTACTGCCAAATCCTCCCTATTTCCTGACCCCTCAAAAAAACAAAAAACACCACCTTCATTTTAGATTAACTTCTGCAATAAAATCTGCTCAGCAACAGCTAATTAAGAACATGCAGTGGGATGCATAATCTGCATTTTTGCAAATGTACAAAAGCCAAACACTATAAGTGTGCTGTCAGGGTACATTACGCCATAGTGGGAATGCGTGCGTGAAATGTGCCACAGCTGCCCAGGGCTGCTGGACGGAGGAGGCAGAGGAGAGATGAAGAGACATCAAGTGAGAAACATAAGAGAGAGTGAAAATCAGCAGACTCGGTCGGAGGTTGACCTTTGGCCTTGTGTACCTCGCGGCGAGGACAGCGCTCCCTCCTGCTCTGTCCATCTTGTCATCTGTTGCTGACATCCTCATTCTGTATTGTGCTGCTTCACTCGTGCTGTCTATGTAAGTTACATCACTCTGCTTCTTTCTATTGTCTTCCTTCTTGTTTTGACATCTTCATACCTGAGGCAGATATCAGTGTGTCTGCAGCTATGTGAACAACTTTATTCGCTTTATTGACACCAAGGTACATTACATTAAGATGATCTTTTGGTCTGTAAATCAGCCAGACTGATATATCAGCTGATATTAGAAAGAAAAAGTTCTTTACTTCTGTCTTAAAAAGTGTTTGTGGGGACATGTATTCTCTATATTAGAATAAGCCTGTGCCAATTTTGCTGGGCAGGAAAGAACAATGGTGCATGCAAAAAGGTAGTGCATCACTAACAAAAGAATCAGAAGTGTGGATCCATGTTTGTCATACTTTTCTTAACTGATAGTGAGCCACATTCAATCAATAAACAAGTTATTGCTAAACCAAATTAAGTACATTAATCCTTTTTCCATGTGCTGGTCAAGCCATTTAAAACCACGGACTGTCAATTTTGCTGTGTATGTTTACATTGGCTGCATAGCTACTGGAATACTGATCTAAGTAGACTTGGACTTTTTACAAAAGCATGAGGACCAGAAGCCATTAACTGCTACTCAAGTCTCTGTCATGGTGGTCCCATTGCTAGCAAAACCACCACAATGCTTTCGTCCACACAAACACAGAAAATCTCACCCATCCACTACAATTAAAATTCAAACACAACACAAGTGAAATAACAATCACAAAACTACTCATTCTACAGTATTAAATACAGCACACAAGCTGCAGTCTTCCATCTCATTAAACAGTAAGAGGCTCCACCTGGTGCTGCAACCAGGTACTACAGCAAATGTACCATACATCTTCTGAAATGCTCGTCTTCTGCCTCATCAGTTAATATGTACGTATGTAACTGGATAAATCATGCGACAATTAAAGTGAGCCAATTGACTCAATAACGTCTTTCACACATCCAGAGTATGATAGCATCAGCTATTAGCCTACACAGTCCATCTTTAAATAGATCACAATGAGACATTTCCTTTTGTTTCCTTCATTTTTCCATAGATTAGAAAGTGTCTCTCTGATGAAGCCATTCAGGTTTGCAGCCTGTTGTGATGTCACAGCAGGATAGGCACCGCCCCCAGCTGGCTCCTCCTCCTCTGAGCTCCTCTCTGCCACTCACTGAGAAGAGGAGATGCAGGGAGAGGTTTCTCTTTAGACTTCTACCTGAGAGGGGTGTGGACAGCAGCAGCTCAGCTTGCTTTAAAGCTACGGACACTGGTTTAGCCCAGTTTGGGCTAAACCCCCCTTTTTAAATGTATTATAGCTGTTGCATAATTAATAATCTGTGCAGTACTTTGAACTGGCACTTGAAATATAGATTCTGGGAACATGGGAGACTTACATTAAATTGTCATAAACAGGTAGAATATGAGACCTTTAATATTGGTATTTAACATTGTTGAGTCTTGGGGGCAAAACAACTTTAAAGGCTACTAAGCCTTAACAATATTAAGTGTATCACTGGTTTTAAATGAGGATAAAATGGAGCTAGTGTTTGTGAAATGAGTAACTCGTTTCAGTGAACTATCATCCCCTGACTCTGCAGGTTCCCTCAGCTCTACAGAACTTTATAATGTCTTTCAGCTCATTGCTTTTTTAGAAAACTTATTTAACTCTGGTCACAGCTGGCAGCTGTTTTCAGCGAAAAAGCTGTGATAAAGTAAGTGTACACTACCTCCCCAGCACAATACAGCAGATGGACAAAGTTAGTGACAAGCTGGTGAACACAGTGAAGCATTTAGCTCAAGAAACAGATATTTCCCTTGGTAGATGGAGACTAAAACAAAAGGAGAGTGAGTGCTAATGTCAAATGTGCAAATACAATAATAAGTTAGCCATATCAGCTTCCATCCACCCATTAGTTATACCTGCTTGAATCTGTTTGATTCGAACCCAGAACCTTCTTGGTGTAAGACAACTCCACCACTGTGCCGTCCCCATATCAACTTCAAAAGTGATAATATGTCAGTGCATTTACATCTTGTGTCTGCTGCCCCCAGGAGGCAAAAAAAA
>OMNN01086382.1:10674-22275 GCA_900302755.1 Chromis chromis
CAAAAAAAAAAAAACAGTTTGTCAAAGAGACCACTTGGTAAATTCAGATTAGATGTTTCAGATCTTAGCAGGTATCATTTTTTGATTGACACTTTAACAGTTGGTTCAATCATGCGACCCATAAACACATTTTCTTGCATACCTGTAGTAGAATCTATTGTAGTCATGTACAGGCTTTATATATTCCACCTCAATATGCAGGGTTTTCATAGGGACTACTTTTGTGGATTATTTATGCAGGTAAGGACTTTTTTGATGACGTGAGGTTGTTTTGATTTTTTTTATTTTTAATTCAATGAGCATCATAAACAAAATGCCATTTACTTCCAGGTCATGTCAAGCCTGGGCAACTAAAACAAAACCATATACATGAGGCGACTGTGACAAAGACAGTTTCAAACGTTGAACTGTTTTCAGAGATAAATCAACCAGTAGCTGTAGAAGTGTGAAATGTTTGCATTTTAAGTGAAACTGTGGAGGGAGTATAACTGTGGACGTGTAAAGGACAGATTATCTATCAACACTCTACCACCAAAAATAATCAGCAGGTGACGGTCACCCGGGGAGAAAGCTAGCTTGCATGGTATAGAAGAACAGAGAACTGCTCCATTTCCACTGAGCATAGAGTTGCATGGTGTGAAGTTGCCAAGTGGTATAGTGTGAAGCACACAGCGACAGTGAGACCTGTATCCATGGCGACTCAGCAGTAGTGCCTCCAGAGTGATTATTGTTTTGTTTTTCTATGAGTTCTTTTTTTTTTTTTTTAACTCACAGCTTTCAAACACATTTATAACGTGGTCTTCTTTAACGCTACTACAAAAACAAAACTAAAAGATCAGCTTAACCCTCATCCAGACTGACGAGGGGGAAAAGCACGATGGCTTTGAGCTTCCTGTGTATTGTTTGTTCCACTGCTGAATCAAATGAGAATGAATCAGTGCTCAGTCAGCACTGCAGCACTGGCAGCTCTGAGGCATTGGACGCAAGTTGCACTGTGAGAGGAGCCTACAAAGGACCAGATGACACCATATTGGGGGTTTTAAATATTCAACATGCTTTGTGTTCATTTACATCTCTAACAAAGTCAGGGAGAGGTCATACACTATTATTAGTTTTCCAGTACTCCAGCGATATTTTAAAAGCCTGATCCACAAAAATATAGAACTTGTATTGTTTGAACAAAATCTTCTTTCATCAGAAATTAGACAAAGTTCTGATGACATTAATTAGACTTTAGACAAATGTGCTGTTAAGCTGTCTCATATTGGTTAAAAATGCAAGCATATTCCCCAGCAGATGTTTTCCAATCATTTTAATTAGTTAATTAGTTCCATTAGTTAGGACCTCCTGACCAGATTGAGCCATAAAACTGAGAAGTTCCAACCTACAGAAAGCAGTGCAGTGTTCAGCAGTGTTCAGCCTTTAAAACCTGGATGCTGACCTGCTGTGTGACATGAAATGTGCTGCAAGGCCGAGGCTTCAAATGACACTATCGGCTCGCAGGGGGTCACTCATGCTGAAAATGCAGGCGTGATGCTGTTAAGTACATATGGCGTATGTTAATGTCACGTCGTGTGAATTACCGTGACGGTCTTGATGCGACCACTGCCCCTGGTGCAGGTCCAGCCGGATCGGTTGAACAGGAGGCTGCAGACCTCCCCCTCCAGGCAGGGAGCCATCTCGCACCACTGACGGCTCCGCACGATTCGCGCTGCGAGGGGGGAACAGACGTGAGGGCAAAGAGGCAAATTAGAGAAACACAAAGATTCACAAAGCCAGAGAAAGACTTCAAAATGTCAACGTTTACTGAAACAAGCAAAACTGTCCTTTTTATGCTCACCAGAGAGGAAAGTATCCTCATATGTTGAAGTGTCTAAAAGCCTGCAGTGTTTTAATGAGGTTCTTGTTGAACTAGCATGTCTGAATTGCCTGTGGTAGTAACCTTTACAGACCAGCTGGCGGTCCATAAATTACTCACTTGCTAATGCTAGCTTCCACTGCAACTGCACAGAAAGATGTCTTTTTCCTTTGACATTTTGTCACAATTAGTACTCCTGAAAGGGTTTCCAAGGCAATTATGGCTAAAAACTAATTTTACACCATAATGTTGATGGATTTAATTTCTTTAAGCTAAACTGCTGCCGTGGGCAACGTACCAAATGCACTCTAAAGCACTTTATTAGGAACACCTGTGCATCTAGAGCAATCCAGTACAACAACTCTGGCACTAATTCTACTTTTTTCAGCAAATACATCTTTACTTTTTTAAAAATTGTGGTGGTGTACCCTTCATTTATGTTAACCTTCTGAACAGTTTGTCACAACAGTCATTGTGGGCAGTGGGACTAAAAAACATCTTTTGTGCAGTATTGTACTGTACATGCCATGAATCATAAAAAAAATTAAAAATAAATCTAAATTTCTTTGATTATGTATTTTACAAATGTCTGTAACATTCTCGGGCAGCACGGTGGCTCAGTGGTTAGCACCGCCATCTCACAGCTAGAAGATCCCAGGTTCACGTCCCGGTTAGGACGCCTGGGATCTTTCTGTGTGGAGTTTGCATGTTCTCTCCCTGTGCAGTGTGGGTTTTCACCAGGTTCTCCAGCTTCCTCCCACAATCCAAAGACATGCTGAGGTTAATTGAGGATTCTAAATTGTCCGTAGGTGTGAATGAGAGTGTGCTTGGTTGTTTGTCCTGTGTGTGGCCCTGTGATGGACTGGCGAGGATTAAGCAGCGTACAGATAATGGATGGATGTAACATTCTCAGTCATCCAGGTCATGGTAAGCCTTAGATGTTTTACGTCTCACCCAGGAGGTTACTTAGTGCAAACTGAAGAAGACTCTTAGGTGAAAAGTGAAATGTCTTCAACAACCAAAAAGAGAAGTCCTGTTGCTTTTTACTGAAGCTCCTATGCTATGTGTAAACACAGCCTGCAGTTCAGCCAAGTTGTTGGTCGCAGATGGTCACTAATGGCTTCACTGCTGCACCAACGAACACAGAATTTAGTTTTTCTAGTTGGAGTAAACTGTTTTTAGTGAATCTCAATAAAAACTCAGAAAGTTCAAGCCTCTTTTTTTCTAGCTTTGATCAATTGTGTAATTTAGACATGAATCTGAAGCCTAGCAGTTGTACCTTTTTTGAGTACAAATGAGTAGTTTATATTTATTATGTATCAAAATATTTGTTCCATTAGTTTTGGTGTCATTTTTTATGTCTGTATTGATTGGTGACACCTGAGGTAACAGGAAAGTGGTCAGAGAATGAACAAAGCTCCCTGACTAGATCAGAGTTAGGGACACTGCACTTTATTATCATATCCCCTGAGCCACAGCTGAGGCCCACATTTTCAAAATATTATATTTGTGCTCTCAACGTAATGTCGAGTTACTGTGGGGGACCATTGGTTTTAACACAGGAGCAAAACAGATGCAGCAGAATCTGAGGTTTTTATTGCAGTAAATGTCCACCCTTGTCCAAACCTTATGTCAACATTACCCACAATGCAACTTGATCACCAGCTCAATCAGGGATTTGGAAGTGTTAGGATGACTTATGTAGCCTCTAGTCTCAACCAGAGATGAGGAGCGGGTTTCAGAGATCTGTTCAGACTGCACACCCCCAGATTTTTCTTCTTTCATTTTTAAACTTGGTTCAGCCCCAACTGACAATGACTCAGCTGACATTACTTGAGGACATTTATCAAATTTCACGCAGCTGAAGCAACAAAAGACGTTATACAATCTTCTTACATATGCAGTTGTATTCCCAGCACCTGTAAACACACTGTGATGTGTGTAAAACCAGAGATCTGCTCATTTAGTAAGGAATGCTCTGTGTGTTAGCAGCGGGCTAGCAGCTGTGTTTGTGTTTGATATTGCAAATACCAAAATTCATTCTTTCATATCATTACTGTTAAGCTGTTGAATTAATTACATTGTGTATTTTATACAGTCGTGATACCGCATCATGACAGCTGCAGGGCTCTGTAAACCTGAAATACATTTTGCAGGAAAATTTCAATACATAGATTAGAGAGAGCGGATTACAGAGCAGGAAGGCAATAAAAAGCCTTTCTGCAGTCTTCTTAAAGTTATTTGTCGGCAGTAGACGTCAGGCTGTCAGCGTGTGAGGCAAGTGATGCTCTCATTCTCCCACTGCAGTCTGACTGCATGACATTGAATTAGCATTCGCCTGTAGTCGAGGCTGATAAGCACTGATTGTTCTTTACACAGCGTGCTAAAGCAACACTGAAAGGTTATCAGCTCTCTGCGGACCTGGCCGGGGCCGCTGCTCCTGCCTACCCACGATCCCCCGGGGCAGCACATTGTGGAACGAGGTAACATGGTCGGGAAATTGAAAGAGAGGAACTACAATTCGTTGAATGTCCACAGGAGAGCTGAAGGCGGAACGGGAGCAAGCAAGGAGAGGGGGAAGAGTAAAGAGGTGTGGAAAGGGAGGCCTTGTGACATTTTGCTGTGAGGTATTCCTGGTCCAGGCCTTGTTAACAGTCTGAAATTGGTCTTTGGAGTGTCAGACCCCGACTGCTTCTCTGCAATAAAGATCTGTCATCTTGTGGTATTTATCAAGCTGGCTGAACATCACCCTCTTGTATGTAACTACACACACACACACACACACACACGCAATTACTGCTCTGTAAATATAAAGCCATTCTCCCTCAGCAAATAGTAGATATTGTTGACATCAGACGAAGAGCTGTACTTTTTTAGTCTGCTCTCACAGTGCGGCCATGAAGCAGGTGGAACAAGACAATCTGTCAACTCATTGAACAGAACAAGCTTAAGAAAATGTTAAAGCTTTCGCAAACTAGATTCTGTGACAAAATGGTCAGTGTGGCTTCACCCTGAGCAGAGAAGGGGGGAAATCTAAAGTGACCTTCCTCCTGACACAGCAACATGCCGTGGTGAATTTTCATTTTCACAGCCATCCGTCAGGCGCAACAAAGCGTAGATTTATCAGTCAGTTGCAGATGTAGTTTTGAGTACATTACAGGGCCAGCGAAACTCAATTTCCAGGGCACGGAATAAAAAGCTGAGCTGGCAAAGCAACGGGAGTGCTGACTAACCGTGGAGTGCATCAGCCCAGCCAGCCCGGAGTCGCGGAGGTTGGCTAAAATAAATGCATTTTTCAGCTGCTGCTACAGAATCCAGGCTTTCAATTGCTTGCCCTTGTTACTTTTTCAATGCCATCCATGACAGTGTGACTTGATCTATGATGACTTGATGAAACTCCTGGTGCTGTGGAGTGGTCGCGTAGCGTCGGTTGGGGATGAGAGTGTTGCTGCGATAACCTCATCAACAACGACATCATGAATAACACGAGCAGCAAACAATACAGCAACATTGCAGTTTGGCTTCAGCCTGTCTCCATCCATCAAACCTATCTCTCCAATATGCTGGCACACACAATTGTAGACACATTAAAAAGCTTACACGGTACAACCACCCACACACATCAACAGTATCCAGAGCAGACTTTAAGCTTCTGAGCTGAAGCTGCCTGAAAATCTCTGTCTGCTGCTATAGATCCCCCTACAGTATGTTTTCCATGCCGCTGTTATAATAAACTGGGCTTGTTGGAGCTCTCAACTGGTGCAAACGGCTTGGAAATATGTGGGCTACCTTGGCATTATGGTTCCATTATGGTAAGTATCTGCTTTGTGTTGTGTTTGAACATGATTTCAGGCCTGTTGTGTAATGTTTGCCTGTTTGTGATGGTGGCAGTGTGCAGCAGCAGTGGCAGTGAAACAGCTGGCTGTGGTGCTTGGAATAGAGAGAGAGAAAGAGAGAGTCTCTGTCTGTCTGGCTGACACCTGGGTGGCCCGTCCTGTTGCCGTCAATGTTGCAGCCCCACCTAGGGACCGCGGACGTCGGGCCAGGCCTGTCAGCTGCCAGGGTCCCTGCTGGGATGCGGCTCTGGACCTCCAACTAGATCACACGTAAGACCATCTGTCCCCCCCCGTGCATAGTGCCAAGCCATGCCCAGCACAACACAGCACTGCCAGACGAGACTCAGAGCAGGGTAGGAGGCATAACAGTGCCTTCTAAACCAGACACACTCTCAGTCTGATGAAATTCTGCCACTGCAGTCGAGTAAAAATAACATCAAATTTTTACTAAAGCCACAGGCGGCTCATCTAAAATGTATTTAGATGAGGTACAACAAAGAAAAGAAAGCTGTTTTACAGTCAGCGTCACACCAAGAAGACACCAGAAGATTCACTGCAAGTGAAAAATGACTTACAACAATTAATTAGGTGTCTCTATTCATAATTCAATAATGATACTAATACTGATGCTTCTTTTGCGACAGTAAGCACCCAACAAGATTAGCTAACTAGCTTAGCTGGCCACCAGAAACACTGTAACAGGTTTTAACAGGCTTTTTGGCTGGAGTTAATTAAGCTTCAATCATGGATCAATTTGCAGCGGCCAGATTTTCAGCCCTCCGTCCTCCAGCCTGCTGTCAGAGGTCCGTTTCACTTCTAATTATGACAACAGAAAAGTCCAACATTAAACACAATCATCAACCAAGCTACAAATGTATCCATACTTCATCATAAAATGTGTGTTTTGTTGTGCAAGCTATCGTTTTTCTGTAGCGGTGCCTGTGCCTGTGGGGGCATTCATCATAAGGGTGTCCGGTTGGAGCTGCTGAACCAAAAGCCATAATTTAATATCAGAGATTCTACAATGCTGTTGTGGTATATAGAGCCTATGTCAATAACATACTGAAATATTTTGGTTTCCTATTTTTCCTCACTAATTATCTGATTAGGGCGGCTGTGGCTCAGGTGGTAGAGGGGGTTGTCCACTGATGGCAAGGTTGGCGGTTCGATCCCCGGTCCCCCCCACATGCTGAAGTGTCCTTGGGCAAGACACTGAACCCCAAGTTGCTCCCAATGGCAGATTAGCGCCTTGCATGGCAGCTCTGTCGCCATTGGTGTGTGAATGGGTGAATGAGAAACACATTGTAAAGCGCTTTGAATAAAAGCGCTATATAAGTGCAGACCATTTACCATATGATTCTGGTGTTCAAAACTGCCCTGTTTACTAATGATTAGGGAATATTTTAAATGTTGATTATAATGTTTTGTCACCATTGATGTTAGAATCAGGGCCTGCTGTGCTCTCTGAGCGTCTGATTTATCTTCATTTGTTGTTGCGGTATCCAACGCGATTTTGCTCAGATCCACATATGACAGGAGCAGTTCAAGTTCTGACGCGTAGCCACAGCTAATCGTTTTGCCGTTTATTATGTTCAAAATAAAGATTACATAATGTTTTGTTTGTATTGGGCTTAAGCTGATCAGACTACGGTCCAAAACTGGTGTCCTACCACTCCCATCAGCTGATTCCATTCACCTGTTCCCCATGAGTAAAATCAGGCTCACAAAAAGGCTGAGCTGGCGAACACCCATTCAGTGCCCGACACCAATCACCCTGTGACATATTATAAATCCATCAGATTACTCTAATAAATCATAAAGGGCTGAAATGGCTCTAACATTTGTGATAAACTTATTACCTTAGATAATTATTCATTCATTCATTACAGTATTGAGTTAATGACCCTAATTCAACATATTTTCTGTACAAGACAGAAATGGAGTTGTATTTCTATAAATCACATGATATCAGTTTTCTCCTAATACATTTGCACTGTTTCAACCCTGAATGGTTCCAAGTGTTTTAAAAAGATATTCACTTTTACATCAACAAATTGATCTTAACTTGATGGTCAACACAAATGCAGAAAAACAAAGTTTCATCGTGATTAGTAAATACTAGACATTTTGTATTATGTGTTTGAGTACTGTGATCTTATATTTTCTTGGTCACTTACTTCCAGGAGCAGTTCTCAGCTTTACTTCTTTTGAGTGGTCAACTCCCTTCTCTTTGTAGGTGGGATGAATGTTACAGGTATAATCAGAGAACGGTGTGAGTCCAGTAAAGTTACATTTTCCTCCATCAGGACGTTCATCAATCAATTTGCCTGCAAGTGTCAAAGAATCTTAATCAGTTGTTTTAGTAACAGCAGGTCAATCTAAAGAGACCCAAATGACTGAATCTCATGTTAAAATTGTAGAAATATACATGAACACTTTAGACTGTTTGTCAGGTTACACATAAAGAATCTCCATGTGTCCCTGCTGCTGTAGAGCTCTGATTGTGGTCCTAAAACCTCAGTATTCACTGTTTACTATATGAACAACAGACTGAGGAACTGCTTATATCACTCTTTCTGCAGGGAACTGTTTCAAATCAGTGAATCTTCTGCACAGTAACATTTCTTAGCTATAAACACGTCAATGTTTCTGTCTTCTGTTAAAAAACAGTCATCAAACTCAATATTTGTTCTGTATAATACTGTATATGTGTATTGTAATAACAATGTAAACCACAGTGTGACATGACATATCATTTACTTTAATGGGCTAAAACGTTGTTACAAAGAGAATGACTCCAAACTATTTCACTTACTGTCACTTTCTCCTTTATTGTCACAACTGCAGTCATAAGAAATATCCTTAAGTTCAGGAAGAACCTTTTGGCAGTTTTTACTGGTTGTTTTCCAGTTCAGCTCAATGGAAGTGTTGGTTTTTATATTTGTGGCGATTATTGTGAAACCTGTTGGAACACAGTTGATGTCAGTAACAATGAATCCTCTTCCTGTTACTATGATTTTCTCCTCACTGTCTGAGTATAAAAACTTTCACTCCACTGAGTTAAAGTAAATATCAAACTTACTACAGTTGATCCTGACGTCGATCGGTGAAGTTATTTTATTTATGGAGACGTTGTTGAGCTGAATCAGACCAGAACAGCTGTAGTCTGTGAAAGGCTCCAGCTCAGACAGTTTCTTGGAGTCAGTGACTTTTCCCCTTTCTGAGGAGACACAAGTATGACATGATTTCTACAATGACTGGTGTTTGTATCTCCGTGTGGATGAGCAGTTATCTTTTAGGTTTAGATTTGGACACGTTCAGAGAAAACAACATTCAGAACAGATTCACAAAGAGCATAAAGCAGCAGCCCAGTCTTCTCACACCAAAACACCACTCAGATCTTTAGTTTGAAGTAAAACTGATTTCCATCATTGTTCACTGTTTTAATACAGCATTAGTGTTTAAACTGTACATCTATTCTCATGTAAATGTTCTTATAATGTTGCTGAAAGTCTCCACTTCTGGTCTCTCCTCTTACCTGAACAGGTGTAATCAATGGAGAGATCTTTGCATTTTGAAGGTAACTTTAGGTCGATTTTTGCAGGAAGTCCAGTGGAAACATTGTGCTTTATTTCACTTGGATCTAAGAAATCTGAGGATTTGAAAAGAACAAACATAAAACGCGATGATTTGACTTCTGAAGCTCATGAATTTCTAAATGAAGGTTCATCCATTCGTACATACCAACAGTGATGTTTTTGGTGATATTAAAGGAAGAGTTCACACAGTTTCCTGAAGTGAAGGTCGCTGTAAAATCTGAGCAAATGTCCTCGAAATCCAGTTTGAGACAGGGAGCTTCATTGATGTATAGCAGAGCTTTATTTGGTGTTGATAGTGAGGAGTTGACGTTCCAATCACTTTGAAAACAAATAAATCCAGGGGAGGGGTTGCCAACTTTATCATCACCTTCAACCGGAAATGCACAGAAAGACAGAAAAGCGCAATATAAAACCAATGCATTATTTTATTATTATTATTATTTGTGGTGCAGGGCTTCAGGTGTTTGATTTCAAGTGGTGATCTTTGATAGAAGGACTGGCGGTTGAACTCTCTCATCACTGGTCGGCCTTCCTCAGTGAGCTTTACGATGTATTTACCAGCAGTGGAGTAATCAGCCATGTTAATCTGGAGGCTAGACTTGATGGATGTCACATTGTAGAAGCCTTCACACAAAATCAACATTATATTTAATCTTAGTTGATAGAAAACCATCTGGTGGCAGTTTTAAATCTCAGACACTTTGTTCTTGTTGAACTTCCTGTGTAGGCTGACGATCAACATACATTCAGTCCACTGATAGTAGAAACACAGACGCTGGACACAGTTTAAATGTGTGAAACTCAAGATGGATTGTGTTTAAACTGATACTCACACTGTGCAGGTGTTGGGGCTGATGTGAGGGCAGCAGGACACATTAAAATGAGATGAGGAAAGAATGAGATAAAACATTAATATATAAATATGCAGAATACACCTGAAGTGACGACAACTACTTCTAGATCTATGAGCAACTTGTAACACAAACATCAGCAGTGCTAATGTCCATTGTTTATACTCATGAAAAACAACAACAAAAATATTTTTTATCACAATCCCATATAATGAATGAGAAAATTCCAACCTTTGGTGATAGTTTGCATCTGTGGTGACTGGAAGAGAAGTCTGGTTTTGAGTTGAGTAAATCTAAACAGTCCCTCTCTGTTAATTCTGACTTTTATGCTCTAATTTCTTCAGACTCCCTGTGTTTAAGCTGGAAGTTTCCCTAAATGAGATGGAATATATCTAAATAGCATTACAGCAACAATTTTGACTTTGCTCTTAACTCAAACTGACTTCTCACAAATTTTAGGCAAATTGCAGGAAGCAACAACATGAATACATTTAACTGTGTGAACGAGCTCTGAGTCATCATATCATTTTTAATTTAAATATGCTTCAACGCTATAATATTTTCAGATGATTTTAAGGTCAGATTTCAGTTGTCACTGTGGTGGTGACGTGAGGTGAGGTCTGGCTTTTCGTTCTGTGAGAGTCTGACTGAATGCTGGGTAAGGTGGTTGTGGTTGGGACTCATTTGAGATGTTCACAGGAGGAACAGTAGCTGCCGTCTGTCGACTGTGCCGCCAACATTTTCACCGGATGTGATGCTTAACTAACCTTTCATGCTACCTACATCATCGCAGATGCTACTTTGAGTATTTTTACTGCATATTAAAACCAATTTATGCTAGTTATTGTTACAAAGAGGATGTCTCTATGTTTCTAAACCGTCCCTCATTCATGTCGATCTGAAAAAAAAGAAGATATGAGACAGTCTTTTCAGACAGTTGTACACAGCTTGAGTATTGAAGCTGGAATTTGGTTTTGAATATGTTGTCTTGCAAACCTTGCACTGAATAATCAGATGCCAACAATGGACAGATGAAAAGATGCATATTAGTGAGGACAAATGTGCCACATTTTATGACAAAGGGGAGTTCTTTCATGGAATAATAATAATCTAACCTTTATTGATCCCCTCGGGGAAATTCCTTCTCTGCATTTGACCCATCCTATTCAAAGTTAACCTTAACTATACATAGTAGGAGCAGTGGGCTGCCGCGGTGCAGCACCCGGGGAGCAGTCAGGCGTTAAGGGCCTTGCTCAAAGGCCCAAAGAGGTGGTGACTGGGACAAGCGGTTGCTTTCACTTTCCAACCTCAACCTCTTGCCAGTTTGGGGACTCGAACCAGCGACCCACCAGTTACAAGTTCGCTTCACAAACCACTAGGCCACCACTGCCCACTGAGTAGTTAAAAAATAAACTTTTTATATTATTCTTGCAGGTACTAAACCCCAAAAAGGTATG
>OMNN01086386.1:0-10327 GCA_900302755.1 Chromis chromis
GCGGTGGGGGGGACGCAAAGAAAAAAGAACAGTCTCGAGTAGAGCGAGGCGGCCATGGCAAGAACGCGGCGGGAATGACAAGAGTGTGGCTGTCATCACAAGGGATGAAAAACAGCACCTCTCAAACGAGGCGAGGCAGCGGCTGCCTCTTGCGCCAGCAAGGAAGGGGATGCGCAGAGACCACAAACACAATTATCTTCATGCCAGCTTTGTTGTTTGTCAGAATTGGCACGCATTTAAGGACTTGGGTGTACTGATTATATGACACCCGGAGAGCCTTCGGGGTGGACAAGAGGCAGCCAGCCGGGAGTCATTACCCAAGCCAAATAGACTTCTCATTTGTTTTTCCGTCGGGGTAAAGCATCAACAGGAATAAACAATGGCTGTGAGATATTCAATCACCAAAGACGTGCACTCTTGCGGTGGGTGTTTTTCCTTGTGAAGATCCAATTACTAACTTCTAGCATCAAATCATGGCAAATAACGTCTCCTATACAAAGTGTCTGTGAATTACAAAAAGGCTTCCGTAGCTGCCGGAGGACTGTGTTCAGATATGATGTGGTATCTGGGAGTGGAATCATATATGACCACCTGACAGATGGCATCATGTGGGCACAGGGGTTATTTTGTGACAGTGTGAAAATCATCGTCCTGGCACCTTTCAATATCGCCAGCTGGTCGTTTTCATAGCATTCCGTCTAATTTGGGCCAAAAAAAGAAAGAATCTATTTTCTTCATTTTGTAATGCTTTTCCCAGAGTGTCACCATCTTGCCCTGAGTGTAAAGCTTTGTGAAAATATTTGGAACGCTGGTACAGATAATAGCAGCTATTCCGAAAATACCTGTTGACAACCTGCAATCTCTGTGCCAGGCACAGACGACTGTCTACCTGGCAACACACACTGCCTACGGTCTGCTGGTCGAATGCCAAGGTCACGCTCAGACAGGACGGGTGACTTCCAGCATGGTGAAAAAACCACAGGTGAGAGGTGTTTCCTCTTCACATGACTAGCCAGGCCAAAAGGGCAGACAGGAACATGCACAGCAGCAACTACAGGTTTATGAACCAGAAGCCTCAAACACAATATTACGCCCCAAAATGAGAAGTGCTAAAGGATTCAGCATGCTTTAACTGACCTGGGTCATACGCAGTGACTTCTCAACATGTCTAGAGAGCAAGGCTACATCCACACTATATCTTTTCATTTTGAAATGCATAACCTCTGCTCCACACTACTCTGGCATTATAGGACCCTAAAATGGACACTTTTGGAAAAGCTGTTGACCCCGTTTCAATTTGAAAACTCTGGGATTGTGTTTTCGTCTATATTATTTAGTATTCCAGTAGTAAGTCCCAACATAGTACATGTAGTGTGCCAAAAATACACAGATGTCCGACTACATCTGCTCAGATTTTGGGTCAGTGTGCAAGCCAGCATTCTGACCCAAAATCCTCTGCACAGTTATGTCACATATGTCACGGTGTCTTGTGCGAGTATAAACAAGTTGGAGTCACCGAAAGCGCACAGACAGATGATGGCTTATTTTCACAGTCAAAGCTTCAGGCACAATATTATGATGACGTAGTATGTCCCAAATGTATTAGATGCAACAGTAAGTACTTTGTAAGGGCAGCAGCAATACATATTTAAAGTAAAAAGACAAAGAGTATGCAATTTTGGATACAAAATGAGACTTTTGGAAACAATAACATGGAGAGCCATCTTCACTTTCTGATGGGTCCTAAATGTGTCGTTCCCTGATTCGCTGCATTGCTATCATGTGACCGTTTTCCACTAGAAAACAAAGACATCAGAGTTAATGCAACATGAATAACAAATTACAGACGTTGCTGATCCCATTGTCTCTGCTAGCAGCTGTTGTGCAGTTAAAAAAAAAATCTCTGGCCTTAATATTTGCCATTGCTTTTCTTTCTCCGTAGTATTTTCTACATCTAAGCAACCCTGCTTTAAGTTTGCATCGGTGGTTCATTTTAACCGGTGACCATGGGCCTCTTTCATCAAGTGCATTAAAAAAAAAGTGAGGATTAAAATTCAACACTTAACTTGAATGAACCTAACAAATCAGTCAGGGCTAAAATGGTTCCACAAAGGTGAATTCAAGTTTACACAGTCAGACTAATTCAGTACAGGTTCAAGTAGACTTGACCTTATGGGATTAGTTAAATGTTCTCTGAAATATTAAGTTTATGACATGACCATATAGTTCAACACAAACATCTTATCATTTATCATCATGTATTTTAGCTTTTATTTGAGTTGATTTTCTCCAAGCTTCCATATTTGGACAGATACTGGTAAATCTGGTAAATCTGGTAATCATATATAGCTCACCAGAGAGTCAGTGGTGAAATCTTTGCTTTTTTATCAGGTCACTGTTACAGGAACTCTGGTGAAGCAACAAGTCAGTTTTAGCCTGATAGTTGACTAGCCCTGGACCAGGTTAGTTTCTCAGTTTAAGTTGCCAGAATAACTAAGCTTGAACGATGTTGAATTTGCTTTATGGAAGCAAATCGACTGACAATAAGCCTGAAATAAGCCTGGTTTACTTGCTTTTTGAAATGCTGCCTGATGAGATTAGTTTAAAGTTTAGCCTATTGGGACAAACTCCAGATATTTATAGTAGCAGATTCATCATATCCTTGTTGTAGCCAAAACTGATGTTATACATCACAGAACGCCAGTGACATGCATCGTAACCTTCCCTTTTACACAATACAGACCATTAGCAATATTTTTTAATGAGGTCATTAAATTACATTTTTTGGCCTGCATGTTACAAAGGTCTTCAATACCTTATATTCATGGTGGAAAATGTATGACTCTGCAGACGACAACATCTGGAGCACAAGGAGTGGAATATATACACCAATCAGCCACAACATTATGACCACTGACAGGTGAAGTGAATAACATTGATCATATTGGTACTATGTGGTGTTCTGCTAGAAAACCTTGGATTTTGGCATCTGTGTTGATGAGACTTAGACACCCAAATAATCATTGTCCCAGAACAAGCACACTCCCTCATGCAAATGGATATCCCAAATGTCACTGGCCTACCCCAACAGGAAAATGCACCCGACACATGGCAACAACATCAAACAATCAAGAACATCTTGAGGAACATGACAATGGCCCAAGATGTTGATTTGACCTCCAAACTTCCTAGACCCCATTCTGACCAAGCATCAACAGGATGCAGTGGAACAAGTTTGATTGACAGAGGCCCCACTGCACAAACCAGAGTACCAAAAGGATCCACTGCCAACGTCCTGGTGCCAGACCCCATAGGACAGCCTGAGAGGTCCTCTTGTCCATGCCCAATGGTTCAGAGCATTTTTGACCATATAAGGGGGACCAACACAATATTAGGCAGGTGGTCATCATGTTATGCCTGATCGGTGTATACAAACAACACCAGAAGCATGACCACCAGTTAAACTACAAGACTGGCACTCCCCACGCCCAGTGTAGATAATGGTCATGTTATATCTGCGCTCTGGTAAGTTAATGAGATTTTTTTCTAAAATAGTGCTTAAGTGCACGTCTGTACAGAGATAGTTCTGGTTTGTGTAAAAGTGTTAACTTGTTACATGCAGACACACAATAGCAGAGCGAGACCTACTGTCATACAGAGGGGCAACACTCAATGAATCATGTAAACAGGACAAACAGCACACACCTTTTGAACAGTTTGTTTTAAATATTCATGTTGCACTCACCTGCACATACAAGATTATATAGCAAAGCTAGCAGGGATTTAGGCTTTGGGTAATGAGGTGCTTTGAGACGCGAAAGTCAGAAAGCTAAC
Source organism: Chromis chromis (assembly GCA_900302755.1). Lineage (NCBI taxonomy): Eukaryota > Metazoa > Chordata > Actinopteri > Pomacentridae > Chromis > Chromis chromis. The sequence goes on from OMNN01086386.1 coordinate 3,835, forward strand.
GTGTCCACTATGACATGACTTACATGCTGATTTCTAGCAGGTATAATGATTTCAGTGTTCATGCTATCAATGCTGATAAGTCTAACTATAAGAGATAGCATACTGTCTTCAAGTTCTCAATGTGAGAACTTTTTCTCACTTTTGGTGAGAAAAAGTTCTCACTATAGTAAATAGGTATAACAACTGCTCTTTGTCCAATTATTGGACAAACAGCAGTTGTTATTTCACTATAGTATATAGGTATTATAGCCACGAATGTCAGCTTGGTGGTGCTTAATAGAAAGACGGGATCACCCAAGGAGGGTTCTTCCCCTGGGAACCATGAATGTTGAGATGGTTCAGTCTGCAACAAACTGGCTGATTGATCAACCAACAATCGGTGCCATCTATAGGCAGCTGGGAAACATGATGTGGGTGTACTTATCAGATTGTTGCCTTCAGAAAGCAACAACAAAGTCTTGGCCATTTGTATTCAGAAAGGTATTAAACAAGCATTTTGATGCCTTTAATCACAAAGTTTAAACCTCAAAGGACAAAAATTGCCAGTGCTATTACACAATCAGATTCCTCTTTTAAATATTACAGATGTCTCACAATTTGCCCATCTATTAAACAGTGATATCACAAAGATGGTAATCACTAGTTCAGGCTGCACAATTATTCTATTCAGATTCTCTGTCGGGTTCTGTACCCAGACGTCGCTGAGAACTTCAGTGTCATCCTTTGATTACACCATTAGGTAACATTAAATCTGTGGTTTAATCTGGTTTCATGCATCTAAGAAAACCTCTGAAATATTGCTCTAAGTGTTATTGTTATCACCTCCTGACTAGACCATTATTGTAGCTCTGTGCGCTCTGGCATCTGCAAAATATCTCTGTTGAGGGAGCACATTTTATCCACCATGACGAATCATTTTTAAATACCTTCTTTTTAAAATTGCTTTTAAAAGATTTTGTTTTACTTTTTCTGTTCTTAATTTATAGTACATTTATGATAACATTGTAAAAATCCAAGTCACTCACTCTGCAGTAGACAGAAAGGAAATGATCCTGAGAGAAAGGCTTTATGAAATCATTATCGACTCTCAATTGTTTGATCAGTGTTGAGGTGTTCCAGTAAAATGCTGGTTGCTTGTTTAATATCTGAAACAACTGGTACATAGGAAAAGCAGGATTTTGTCTTTCGTGCCTTGATCTTCTCATGTGCACACATGTTCCACTTTTCGTTGAATAGTATGTCATCAAGCAATTATGAACAAAAATTGCAGCCTCTAAAAGCTGGCTATTTTTTTACCCAGGAAAGCCTTTCTACACTATACTTAAATGACAAAGCAGTACACTGGATATTTAATGGTGCTGGAGGACCTAGTCTTTATCCACTATTCTGGGGATGTAATTTAGTCGTATTCAATCAGTTTGTGGAGAAAAAAAACGTCATTTAACTCCTTAACCCAGCTATGGAGGACATTTAAGGACTAGTTTTCTCAAAAGTTTTATTGCTTTTTATGCACATTTGCTCCCATTTTAGCGCATCTCCATTGGCACATGCACAGTCACTCTGTCAGTATCTGCCTCTATTGATGTTGCAATTCCCATCACTTCATTTAGCAAGAGCAGCATCACAGACGAGACCCGCTCATTTCCATTTATCGAAATCCCATTTCTATTCCATCTGTTAACTAGTCACCTGTGAAACTAGTTTTTAACCATGGTTTGAAAGTGCGCCGACTCCGGCTGTATACCCCCATCCCCTTTATTAGTGTTTATTCCAAGCCATAAAAACCGCTGGAGAGGCACACTCTGCCAGCGCAGGTCGTTACATTGTAAAACACCATGGCAGGGTGGCACACAACATTGCACATCGAGGAGCTAAGTGTGTCAGGGAGGAATTAAAGAATAAATTTCCCCTTCCAATTAAAAGACGTATTTGTGCAACGTGAGCGGAGGAAGGGAACATTATCAATGAGGGGAAGAAAACACACTGTTACAACTCAGGAGGCACAATTACTGAGGCTGGTGGTATGCAATTAAATAGTGCTATTTAGACAGCGTTACTCCCTGCTAATAAACGCAGAACATATAGGAGACAAAACAGGCACTGGATGTACCTCAGAATCCCAACAGCTGGGGGAACAGATGACTGAAATGTAAACAAACAGCGGCAAAACGACTACATCAAAAGGGAGACGGGACGCAACGAGACTATACATTTACATACAGAGTAAATTCTGACGCTCACTATCTTGTGACCTAAAGGTGGAATCGGCGCTTGCACAAAATAACAAAAACAACTCTTGAAAAAAAGAACATCACAGGTTTTATTGAGGAAGATGTAGTTTTGCAGGGTATGATCCAAATGAAATGTATGTAGGGCAAGCACCACACTACTCCCACACTGTATTAAAGCATGTTTGAGTCATCGGCCTGCTCTCTGCAACCCCTCAAATCACACTCTATGCAGGGTGAGTGGAGCTCACTGGCATTGTTAAAAATGTACATCATAAAGCTCTAAGCTAGCAACAAGTAACAGAAGTAATGCAAGTGGAAGCCAATTGGCGAATGAGTCCTTTTTATTACACACGACCCTATTGACATTTCAAAACAGATTAAGATTGAATATTACAATAAACTCCTACCCGTCCCCAGTCTGTCCCCACCTCCCCTCTTATTCTCTAGACTTTTACCAATTATGCCTGATCCTTGTACAACTGGTGCAACATGAGCACATCTTCCTGGGAGACCCTGGTCCAGCCCTCGCTGTGGACATGGTACAGGTTAACCTGCCCTCCACTGTAGGCGTCACGGTAAGTAGCCTGGTAGATGGCGCGACGGCCGAGCTCGCAGGCCTCCTCCACGGTCAGGTCTTGCCGCAGGCCGCTATCCATCACACCATAAGCGTACATGGAGCCTGAGCCTACTGCAAACAAGTCGCCACACACTCGGTTGCCCTCTGAGTCGACGTAGTACAGGCCTAAGGAAGAAGAACAAAAGGGAGGTCAAGAGTGGGGGAAGACAAAGAGAGGCAGGAAAAAACAGTGTAAAGAGCGTCACGTTTCCCCTGAGTCAGGTGTTGAGCTTTGTCAGGAAAGCTAAGATGGTGTGCATCTAACACCGCCAATCTCCCACAAACATACACACAATCTTGTAAACGCACATACGCCATGTCCTCCAGAGAGAGAATGTGAACAGCTGCAACCTCTCCAAGTGAAGTAAGGCTGGCAGATATGAACAGCTGCATCCTCTTCAAGTAAAACGAAGCCGGCCGCGGAACCTGCTGACGAGGCGCGGGCCACATCGCTGTCTGCCCAAGGGCCCTGCTCTGGATCTTATTGATCCCTGCAAACAGGCCAAAAATTAACTATCGACCCACAACCTGAGCTGCACAGGTAACTGCATCTCGCACCTCACAGGGGAGCTCAAAAAAACAACAGTGTGCTCACGTTCTGTGGACAGCAGACAAGTACAGCACATTCATAGCCTTCCACACATACATGCACGCTTCTACACAGACATTCATTTCTACACACTTGAACATCACATGGAGGTGTGAACTCGCCCCACACCAAACTGACCAAACGTGTAATCCCATGTGCACTACAGACCCACAATGCTCTGACGGACCTGTGAGGGACAGTTTCCTCCACACCATGCTTCGTGGACACATGCGAGACATTTTGTTCCGCGCCATGACACACTCTGATCCCAGAGTGACGTGGAACGGGTGACTTGCACCAGCCTGTGAGCTCGCCCACAGCCAGCCTGCAGATGGTAAAGAGACAGCGACTGCGAAAAGGCATGTTTTTCATCGCGCTTTCACAAAGCAAAACCTGTGAAAATGATACTCGCACAGAAAAACGCAGGAACACATGCATATAAAACTGCTTAATATCCACCACTATCGCTCATCTGCCACATTAAAAAACACTTCAAAATGCCCTCAGATTGCACATCCTCGCTTGCAGAGCTTCGTAGCTAAACCAGTGACAGTCTATTAGGGATAGAGAGCCACTTGCTTCTCTGAAAAAAAGCTTACCATTGCTTTCAACTGGTAAATTGCAGCTTCCTCAGTCTGTTGTTAGCTTGCCATGATAATCATCCAGTGCCTGCCTATGCACAGGGGTAATTTGCCATTCCAAGACCTGCCTGTTCCTCTTCAAAACTGTGAGGGACTCGTTAAAAACATAATAGGCAGGGAGAGAGAGTTGTAAAGGCAGCCTCTTGTGTTGAGTAGCACAGTTGACGGAGGTGGATGAGGACTCTTTAGGAGGTCCAAGTATAGCTGCAGAGCGGCACCCGAAAACACTTCCCACATCCATTCCTTTTCAAACACACCTGGGGTCTTTGTAGAGCCCGATGCGACAGCGTTTGACGGAGCTCAAACACTGACGCAAAAACGTGCAGGCTGTGGTGAGTGCTCAGAAAACGGAAAAAGAAAAATGGGGTGAAATTCATGAGGCCCACAGTAAAGTGGAAGTGGGGGCATATCGCGTGGATGGTGGAGCAGTGCAGCAGTGAAGGCCAGGAGAGGCTCCTTCCACTCCATCAATCAACTGACAGGTGCTTTAGGAGCCTTTTCTTTTTTTAAACAGCAGCCTGTGCAGCTGGCTGGACTGGCAGCATTTGGACGTAGGTGAGGAGCACAGTGTGATGCATGGGTGGCTAGCATCAAATGGGTCAGTGTCTGTCATCTGTCCTTCCCACTAGAACTGACAACTGGCTCACGAGTAAAGACAGCAGCAGTTGTACAGAGGAAAAAAACACTATTACATCACCCCCTTGGGAGTGGCTGTAAAACAGAGTGCCACATGGGTCTTCTCTGATGAGGCTTCATAAAACACATTACTCCACTTTTTTGTCATGAGGCTGCATCCCTTTTAATCACATGTCACCTTATTACAAACCTTTCATGTTTTTGTGCAGAGTGCTAGAGGATGCCACAAAGGCTGCAGTCACTCATCTCTGTCAAAAGCAAAGCTGCTACCCAGCTATCAAGCATTAACTGTACACTGATTACAAGTGTCATAACATTTAATGTTATTACATAGAGCCATATTTGTCAAGCTCCTCAACATCGCTTTTATTCGATTTATTTTGCATGCAGCTTAAGACACTTCATCAGGGGAATAAGTGCTCTTGACATGATTGTAGCTGGCTAATGAGCTTCCCGCCTAATCGCGATTGATTTAATTTACATGACATTTACCTCTCCATTCAATCATTGGCATTGTGGGAGCCATGGCAAAGCTCCCACACCTATTGAACTTATACAGGGATCATTATTTCCCCAATTGATTGCCCGGGATTTAGCACGTGTCATTTACGTTTGTTGGCATACTGGCGGGCCGTCATTGTTCACACAGACCCCTCTGCTTTCCAGACAGAGCTGGCATCGATCTCAGCGGGTGTACGGGCATTATGCATGCGACCCAATTGTCCAAGTCTGAGACCCGACGTCCATCATCCCACCGCGCTCTCGCTGGCCCGCAGTCCCAGCCTCATCGATTTCCCATTACTGTGTCACTGTGGCGGCCTCTTTAAGCACACCTTCTGTGATGTACGGCCTCATGCTGTGTGGCATCCAAAAGCTTCAAGTACAAACAGAGGCAGAGCTAAAGAGGGGCTGCAGTACCATCTAGTGGAAAACTCCGGGATCTACAAATGTGTTTTTTTTCCTGAGGTGCAACAGGACATGAACTGACACTTCTGTGGAAAAAAAAAATCATTACAGAAGAATTTCTTTAAAATAGTTCATAATTAAATGGAGATAGTCTGTTGTTTCATATCAAGAATAACTGCTAACCCTATATTGCAACAGAGGACTTGCATCTAGCTGAACAGCTATTCACTCATATTCAACCTCAGTCAGTAAATAATGAATGCAAATCAAAAATTCACTCTGGATTAAACATCCATGGCAGATGTGTCATGATTAGAAGACTGGCAAACAAATGTGATACGTGATCAGGGAATTAACATGCTAACACCTCCACATACTAGAGCTTCAATCTAGTTAATTAATTACCATTTATTTAGACAATTGATTAATTGATTCAGTATTTTTTTAAAGAAGAAAAAGTCAAATTTCAGCTTCTTAAAATGGAATATTACTGGTATTCTTTTGTTTTCTATGACAGTAAACTGAACTTGTTAGGGTTGTGGACAAAAGACCTTCGAGGATGACACATTAGGCTTTGCGAAACACAGATTGGTGGTGGTGGTGTTGTTTTTTTTAACATTTTCTGGCAGAAAACCAACTGAATAATGGAGAAAATATTTGTAAGACTTGTCAACAATAAAAGTAATCATTACCTGCAGCCCTAATACATACACACCGAGTATAAATCACATGCGAAGAAGGGACAATTAATGTGTACCGACTATGTTTTTTAACAAAATTTAGTGTTGCAATTGACCCGTTTGGTGGACAAAGCAGGTAATCTGAACGAGGCTTAACTGATGCTAAAATTTGACCATTAACACATACCTCTGTA
>OMNN01086398.1:0-19440 GCA_900302755.1 Chromis chromis
TTGCCTGCCAAAGAAACCCCGCCCCCGCCTAAATCTGACCCCGCCCCTTTTCTGCAGCCGGACAGCCCACATCAGCACGTTAAATGTACGATTGCAAAAAAAAAAGTATTAACAATAAATAAATTACAAAAACACAACTTGTGACAAAACTACGGAGCCCCTAAAGGGACATTGGCAGAAGAAAATTAAATTGGAAGTTTCCCGTGCGCACGAGAAACTTACATATTTTTTTCTTCTTCTGCTAATGTCCCTTTAGGGGCTCCGTACAAAACATCGCGCTATACCAAAATAAATCAAAACTTTAACTTACTGTCATTAAAACTGTGAAAATCATCAAACACTGGTATTTATATTATTATTACACAATAAATCAAGTAAAAATATGACACAGTCCAGTTGAACTCACTATACTAAACTAGAAATTTGAATCAACAGTTGTACTCATTATACTATACAAAAAAATGTAATCAATATTTCAAAACTTTTAGTATCACATCATTTTAAAATGTCTGCTTCTCATTATATATCCAACATTTGTGATAATCACTGTTTTGCCAACAAAACTGCTCAAGTGAAGCAAAGTTCTTAAAATCCCGACTGTGTAAATATTTTACTGTGCTGTTATGCCTTCAGTTTTGTTTTCTTTTATGTTCATGTTTATGTTTATGTACTGTGATTCATTGTAAACTGTGTTAATCTGTCCAGTCTCTATATGCAATTTGGCCTCTTTATAATAAAGAAATCCAGTGCCCCCCAAAATCTGTTCAGTCAATTCCCATCTTATCATAAAACAGAAAACAAAAATAAGAACAAGAGAGAATTTATTTAGATAAATCGTACTATATTAAAATACAACAATGACTTAATTTAAATATACAAAACATGTATTAATTATAAATATGGATTAAGACTGGACAGTTGTAATTTAAAAGTTACAACTGTCCAGTGTTAATCCACATTTCATGTGTTAAAAGTCTTTTAGTACACTGGTGAGACGTTTCATCTTCTCTTCCATGATTCTCTTCTTAGTTTCGGTCTCCTCCAAGAGCTGACGCATCTCCTCCTCCACCTCAAACACCTGAGAAAGAAACACGGACAGACAACCTTAGCTGCAGAAAACACTTCTTAAAAATGGTTCAATACAGAATTTTCACACTCATTAGGCAATCCAGTTCAAGGCATAAATAGAGGTGAGACAAAAGTGCATAAAGATGCATTTAACATTTATACTCTGAAACTGGTTTGACACTTTAAGGACTGCTGGATGATATTAATTTACTATCACAACAACGTCAACCTTTAAGCTTCAGAATCTCTCTTATAAATTAAACCTAATTATAAATCCAGCAGGGAAGGAAGCAACAAAAGCTTTGCATGAAATGTTTGAATAGCTGTCTCTCCTCCAACATGGATCACCTGTAACCACTTTCAAAACTCCCCGAGATGAAACTTAGCTTATGTTCATATTTCTCATAGATGAACACGCTGGCACACAGCAGCTCTTCTTCCCTCCATCTGAGAGGTAAACCAATATTGTGAAAACTGTCTACTTAATTTACCTTCTGATTGGTTTGTTCTATCTTTTTTTGTTTTTCATTAGCCAGGCGAAGCAGCTCAGCTTGATGCGTGGCCTGGATAGACTCCAGTTGTCGACGGAAAGCATCGTCCACACAGTGTAACTTCTCCACTGCAGCTCTGCAGGACAGACAACCACAAATAAATCATGTTACATCCATGTGTGGCACTTTGCATGCTGTCAATACTGCCCGGGCAGTATTGACAGCATGCAAAGTGCCACACATGGATGTAACATGTGGGCAGTATTGACAGTATATTTTGGCATGCCTGGCCAATGACCGTGGACCAGCTGCAGTACAAAAGCATAGTTCAGATTACTTCATAAATGCAGGCCTAGATCAGCAGCTAGAAAATGTTGATATTGTAGCATACTTGTGTGCTTCTGTTGCTTTATCTCGTTCTTCCAGCAGTACACGCTCCTTGGACTCAAAGTTGTCCTTCATACGCTTCACCTGGCTCTCCAGCCGAGTGAGGATTTCCGCCTTCTCCTGCCACTTCCTACTGGAATCACTAAGAGAAGAGATGCAAAATAGAAAACATACCAGCTTCACATCCTACCTCCATCATGAATATTTGATCGTCATCAGCAGCAGAAGCGGTAGTCATGGCCATAATGAGAGTTTCAGTCAGGTGTGGCTCAAATAAAAGCATTACTGCAGCATTAAATTTAAAAATGATGTGGCAGTTTTTCATTTGATTATAATGCACATTGACCTTATCGTCCGTGACCCTTTTATTTTGTGTGTTTGGGATGGGACACTTGCCTGTGAACTCTTTTGACCTCGTCCAGCTCTGCCTCCTTGTCTTTCAGCTGCTGTTTCAGCTCCTCCTTGCGCAGGCTCAGATGTTCCAGTTGCTCCTTCAGCTCCGCCTGCTGGCCTGCTTCCTCCTCCAGCTGCTGCTGAAATCTCTTCTGCGTCTGGACCACCTCCTCCCTCAGCTTACGGATCTGATCATCTCGCTCCTGTAAAGACTGAACAACAGGAACGTGGCAGATGAGTAAGACTGCTTCAGTGTGTCTCAAGGTAAACACTGATGCACACATAAAAATGTACAAACATGCAAGTTAGACTTTGGTAGACTCTGAGAGAATGTTTTTTTTTTTTTTTTGCTAGAGTTTGGATTTTAATTTAACATACTGGCTTCAATAGCACAGGTATCATGCTGCTACCTCTTTGAGTCTGCGAATGGTCTCTGTCTGGTCATCCATGATTTTAGTTTTAATTTTAAGGGCATCGTTGTCCCTTTCATTCCGTTTCTTCTGATTCTCCAGCTCACTGCTCAGCACCTCTATCCTGGCCTCCAGACGTCCACGATCCTGAGACAACGATGCTCCTAGTAAAGAGAAATATATAAAATTGTAAATTAGTTCATGTCTGTTACTCCTTTATTTTTATTATTTTTTCTTTTAATTATGTTCTATGGTGATCTATTTTTTTTTATGTCTTTTAAATGCTGTTTTAATACTTTATGTAAATGCATATGAACTACTTGTGTGTGAAAAGAGTGCTATAAAATAATCTAACTCCAGCTTTTCCTGACTATGTTTCTCCCGTTATAACCACTAGATGGCAGGTTTTACTTGATACAGATTTTTTTTTAAACACAAAAAAACAGCACATACAGTATTATGCCTCTTTGATGCTGGCCCTAAAGCAAAATCTCCAAAATGTTATGAGTGACTCATATGCCAGTGCATTATAAGCAAACTCAAGGGACAAATTGCACTAATGTTTGCAAATAAACAACTAAAACTGTTCTCCTGAATCTTCCGCGCACTAAAAGGCTGACTCCAAGTGTACAACACATGTCCTCTTGTTCGTGTCCCACCCTGCTGAGCGAGCTCCTGGCCCCAGATCTTCCTCTCTGCCCTGAGGCCGTCTATCACTGACTCCTGAGCTGTGAGCTGAGAAAGCAGTCGGGCTTTGTCTTTCTTGAGCAGCTCGAGCTGCAGACTGAGACGCCGGTCCTGCCCCACCTCTGCTTCCAAGGAATGCAGACGGCTCTAGCAGAGGGACAGACAGTGTTAATGATCAACAACCATCTGTCATGGATGGCAGATGGAAAGGCAGCTGGACCATTCAGTATTCATGATGTCTTAAAGCAGTCAGTCTACAAGCTCATTTTTGACAAGGCAATCCTGATCCTTATATATGAAAGTGATCAGGAAATTTGGCCTTCTAATTTAGTTTTACATTTCACAATGTTACTGCGGTGCTTCACACCTTCAGATCAGTAACAGCATCTCTCTTGGCTTTGATGAGCACAGAGATGCGGTTCTTCTGTTCTTTGACCATGGCTGTGAGCTCTTGCACCAGAGAGCCTGATTTCTTCTCCCTCTGCTGGGACTGAGCGAGAGTCGCCCTGAGCTCCATCAGCTCCGCAGTCATCTGATCACACGCCTCCTTCACCTGCAGAAGAAGAGCGATGGTGTGGTAGTGAATGTCAATGTGAAATCTTAGGAGTTAAACAGAATGAAGCCCTTTGGCCCAATTATTACCAATCAGTTCCAACTCTGCCTGTCAGAACAGGGTTCAGAGTCATGAATTTACAGAATGCAATCCTTGAAAGATGTCTGGAAATCTAAATCTTATTCAGAATTTTATCAAAGAACAAACGTTTGGTGACTTAAAGGAGGAAATTGTGTGAGCTGCAGCAATCAAGAATAAGATTAAATGTTGTGCAGAGGTTGAATGAAATCTGTAGCCGTAACAAGAAAATACCAAGTGATTCATGTCCAATCCTTTTTTAAAGCCGTCTTCCTGTGGCAATCACAGACTACTTATCCAGAGTCAAATGATCCTAATTCAATCTGAGCTTTTAGCATCAGGCTGGAAAAAAAATCCACTAAGTCTATCCAGATTGGGGTCAGTTCCAGTTCAATCATTTTACTTTTTACTGTACAAAGAAACCATTTAAGCTGGACTGCACAGAGAACATAGTGTAAAATTCAGGACAGTGATTACAGGCCATCTGGATGGCAGGTGTCCATGTTTTAGCAGACCTCGGAGAAGCGAGCGGCCTCGATGGTTAGAGCCATGCGGAACTCGTCCTCCAGAGCAGCGTACTGTTTCCTCCCCTCTGCCAGTTTCTCCTGCAGCTCCGCCTCCCTGTGACCGTGTCTCTGTTCCACTGATGCTACTTCTTTTGCCACTGCCTCACGGAAATCTGCCCCACCGGGTTGTAACCGCAACTCCAGCTGTTTTCTGTGAGAAGAATACGAGCATTTTAAGATGGGACACTGACACCTTTAACAGAAACAGAATAGCCTGCATGTAATGTTAGAATATTCACTAACATAACAAGAAACTGTATATTTAAAATAAACCTTGTGACTCATTTGAACTGTAAATACTTATATTACTAAATTCAGACTGGGGCACAAAACATAAGTATGCTTTTTCTTGAAGACCAGAAGAGAAGACAACAACACAGATACAGAAATCTTATTATTTGAAATATTATATTATTTTATTTAACAGAAAATGCCACACCTGGGCCATTCCATATAAAAGCAACCACCTAACTCCCCCTAGAATCAGCTGATTCTTTGAACACTAACTTTAATACTGTACAGTACTAGTAGATTAGTACATTAATATATTTAATGAAGGCTTACAAAAGTAGTGAAGTACATAGGGGTGGGTTAAAATTGTGACACGTAAATTTGACACAGAAGGAATCATGGATAGAAGATGAACCTGGTATCAAAATGTAGCAAAAAACAAGACCTTTCATTTGCTCAGACTTGTTTTGACCAACCACCGATCCCACATCGTGATATGACCCCAAAAATGCACTTTTTAAAGGTTTCCCCAGTCATCAGAAAACTGATAACGCATCCAGGGTACGATGTCTATGACTCTATGTCACAGACATTAAACTGCTGCAGTGTTGCTGTTGAAATGATGATACATCCCATGATATTGATTTGAAAAAAATAGGGCTGAGCAAAAATGAGATTTTGGCTTTAGATTGTGACACTTCTTATCCATTTCTTTTGTGTGTGAAGCACTTTGTAACATGTTGTTTTTAAAAGTGCTATATACTTCCCTGGAGTGAATGTAAATCTGACTTAGTTGCAGTTTTGAAAATTTCACATGTATATTTATTCAACTTACGAAGTTAATAGGGTTAAAAACTGTACAATAAGTACCACATAAGTAATACAATTAAAAAATGTAAAATTTCAACCAATCCTTTTGTATTCAAGGGCCTGTAAGTCCTAAAGTAGTCATAGTTTGAGGACAAACTTTTGTATGGCTTCGTAAATATACTAAAGTTACTTTACAAAACAATTGCTGATTCTGAGGGAGTCAGGTGGGAGGCACTAACTGATTGTTTTATGGAATGACCCACATGCACGAAACCTCACCAATGCTCAGAAAAAGAGGTGGATATAGAGAAGAGAGCCTTTAAAAAGCTGCTAAAGTTGATATTAAGCAAGACCTCTTTGAATGATTCAGCAGAACGCCCTTCAGGTGTACCTGTGCTCTTGCTCCCTGGATGCCAGCAGCTCATGCAGCTGCTGCAGTCTGTCTTTGTGCTGCCGTACTGAGGCTCTCTGGATATCCAACTCCCTCTTCAGAGCTGCTGCCTTGTTCTCCAGCTCCTGGTACCGCTTCAGCTGAGGAAGGTCAAACATGTTTTGCACAAGGCTTTCGGAGCTGATTGACTCTCTCTGCAGAATCCTTTTATCTCTCCACATTTATTAAGTCTGTGGGCTGCATCAGTGAACTATTGCACTGGTATAATCAAAAATTAAGAGTGATAAGGGGAGTTCAGCGGTGGGCATTAGGGTGTAGCAGAAGCAACATGAGCACTTTGAGCTGCATTTGATGTATGAAAGGTGCTATAGAAATAAAGCTTGATTGATTGATTGATTGACAGATTTAACTTTGTATCACTCTAAAGGAACTCTGTAGCTGCATAGATGGCAATTGTATGTCAAGACCTGATTAGCATCACCTGACTCACTATCTGTACCAAAATGATGTATTCCCAGGGAAACCAACTAGAATCTGTACCTCTTCAGCCTGCTGGCAAGCCCTGAGTGCCTCTCCATGGGAGATACTTTCTTCCAGTCTACGCAGTGCAGTCTTGTGTTGTTCTTCACTGCTGCGGGTCTGTTCCAGCTGCTGGTTTAGGGACTGACAACTCCCCTCCAGCTCCTCAACACGAGCCTGCAGCTCAGAGCGCCCCGATCGCTCTTTCAGCAACATATCTTTCAGTCTGGATGGGGGGAAAAAAAACACGATAAGGGTGCGCAAGAGCAGCAGCAGTAATACCCTGAATTTCTATTTTTACTGCATATAGAAATTGGTAAGGGACACCACTAGCAGCTTTGTGATGCCCTTGCTTGTCCTCTCCCGGCATTAAATATGTGATAGCTTGTGAAATTGACGAAATCTAACATTACAGCATAGTCAAAATCTTATCTCAGGGGACAGAAAATGGAAGAGGGAATGGATGCAGCAGTCTGGTGGAAAGAATGTGACAAGCTGCACACAGCACAACTAAGCAACCCCAACACTGTAAAGCACCTCATCCACAGTAATCCCATTTTAAAATCTGTCTTGATGAGTCATTTCTCTGTAATCTGTTTCCCGATGAGCGTAGACGTCAACAGTAACAGCAGTGTTCAGTGTCATTAGAAAATGACAGTTAAGATTGATTTGTGTAATACAGCTAACATATGTGCGTCACCAGGCTTCTAATTACAACCATAATGCAGATTTATCTAAGAGGGATGTGATGCAAACCAGAACAGAGCAGCCACACCTTGCAAAACAGCCACATGTATAAAGCAGTGGAGTTAGGAATATTAAATTATAGATAATTATAGCCACTGGGATTTAAATATAAGGTATAGAACCAGGATGGGTGCGTAGGTTAATGATTTTTATACTAAATAGCTTTATTATCACAGACAACTGCAGGCATACTTCAAGGTTTTGAGGTGATGGAGCGAAAATGTGTGCTTAATTTCATAAAAGGCAACGCCACAAAGACAGGGAAGAATTTAAACGGTGGGATGGATATTCATTGTGCAAGAATGAGACAGGCAGCGGACCCTGGTCTCAAGAGAGCCAATAGAAAAGATGAAGAGGGTAGAAATTAATGAGGATCTATTATGCAGTTGACAACTAAAATCCAAGAGACAAGTTTAATGGTCCTTTTTTTCCCCCATCATGATTTCTGCTTTAGAGCTGCTGCACCAACTCACTGTGCACAGTGCATACATGTCCCCCTGTGCTTCCCTCTTACCTGTCAGTGGTGTGTAGGGCCATGCTCTGAAGGTCTTTTTCCTCGCTAACCTTTGTCTGCATGGACTTCAGCTCCTCTGTCAACTTCCTCACAGCTTGTTCTGCCTTCCAACGTCTCTCCCTTTCCTGGTCACGCTCCTCCACAATTGTCTGAGCAGCACACAAACACAAAACCATGAATATACACTCAGTAAAAACACAAAGAAAGACAAACAAACAGTACTATTCTGGATTTAAGCTGAAAAGTAAATTTCTATTTACAACTCTCAAAAGTTTTCCCTATATTGTCTAAATGTTTTTGTTGAATAAGTGAGTTCCTGCAAAGAATATTGTGAAAAATAACCTGAATAACGGGAAAGAAAGAAAGAAAGAAAGAAAGAAAGAAAGAAAGAAAGAAAGAAAGAAAGAAAGAAAGAAAGAAAGAAAGAAAGAAAGAAAGAAAGAAAGAAAGAAAAACAGATGGTATGTCTTCTCCAAAATTTAATCTTCTATTTTTTAAAGGATTTGAAGATGAATTGTGCAGTTGTTGTTGTCAAAGTGCATGTATCCATTATCAGAAAGAGATTGTACAAACTTAATGACAACTATTCGACAACGCACGGCAGCTATTCGAATATCAAAATTATTATCCGAATACCACCACGACTGAATATTGACTTTTTAAAACTACATTTATTATGTATTAGTTAAAACACAAACATTATCATGGCAACATCAGCTGCACAAACCACCTAAAAGTCCAGGAGTAGCTCCCCCTCCCTCACTTCACACAGAGCCCTCCCCACTGTCCACACGGCCTCAAACTCCCCCAGTTCCCCCATCAGTGAGCTGTACACATGCTCAATTCTGAGTCTGGCCTTCACCAGATGTTTAAACAAACGCTCAGGGTCTGTGCAGCCTGTCCCGACTCTCTGGTTCCTCCTTGTGAGCCAGATGCTCATCTTTGCCTGGCCCAAGACAAAGTTGACCAGCCCGACCGTTCGCCGTTGTGCCACACTGAATTTGGGCCCCCACACAAACAGTTCTCTGGTAAAATCCAGGCCCAGCTTCTGGACCCAGTGGCCTAGTGTGGTGAAGAGGGAGGGACGACCGAATATTCAAATGTTAGGATATTCGAATATTTGGGACCAGCCCTACTGCTGTCCAAAACTAAATGTAGAGCACAGCTACAGTTTGCCAATAAACATGTAGACAAAGAACGAGCCTTTTTGAATAATGTGCTCTGGACAGACAAGGACAGAGCTTCTGGGTCACAGTAACAGCAGACATGAGTGGTTCAGACTGTATCAGCTGTAAAACATAATGGTGGAGATGTTATGGCTTCAAATTGCTTTGCTGTCTCAGGGACTGTGCAGCTTGAAATACTTGATTCAGCTATGATTTCTGTATTATATTAAAGAGTGCTTGAAGATAATGTGAGGCCATCTCAATGGCTCAAAAAGAAGAATGGATTGTTATGGAACTGTCCAGTCAAAGCCCAGATTAGAATCCCATTTAAATGTTGTGGGGGATTTTAAGCAGGTAGTAGATGCAAGAAAAACTTCAAAAGTCTTGCAACTGAGGGAATTTTGTACAGAAGAGTGGTCAGAAATGTCAGCAAGACAACAGAAGAGACTGATGGATAATTATGTAAAACTCATACAAAGAGTTATTTCTACAAAAGGAAGCAGCACGACTATCTGAAGCCAAGGGTGTACTCACTTTTTTGGATGTGTGGTTTGGGGGTTAATTTGTTTTTCCAACTTAAAAACCAAACAGATGATCAACTCCTGACTTTACTCCTAGTTTGTGTCTTAATCTAACATCAAGTATCATAGAGGATTCAAAGATGTATCTGTCTTCTGTCTTTCAGGTTCTTAGGTTATCACAAAAAGGGCAAAAAGCGGAAAGAAAAATATTGATATTAAGGTTATCTTTGTTTTCAATACTCTTGTTCACAGAGATGTTTGGTTAAAAAAAAAAAAACACCACTTTACTCCCTTCTTGTACAGAGATTTAACCTTTTTCACTTTACATTCACTCAATAAAAACAGAAGCTGCAGGTGACCTATCTATTGTGTACCCTGTAGGTTTCCTCCTCCTCAGCGGACTTGGTTTTCACCCCGCCTGAGGCCTTGGCTGCTCTCAGAGGTCCCCTCCTTGTCGGCCCCACTGCCTCTACACCCGCAGTGCCGCCAGCCTTCCTCCTGGGCCCCGCAGCACACTTTGAAGTCCTCTGTTTATGATTCTCCTGATCGCTGCACATAAAACAAATCACAGGTATTGAACCAGCTGTAAGATTGATTCTAAACAGCCCGCAGCTAATGTCTGATTAAATAAAGGTCAAAGCAAATGACTTTTATAGGGAGGCAAAGTTTGAACAACTTTGAATTGAATTCGGAGCTACTATTTTAAAATCACCTTGCATTTTGATGAGGACAGTTGTGAGCTTAAATGACTGAATCTTAAGCACATGTCATCAGTGGCTGATGAAGTAAGATGAGGGGGGAGACCACAGAAGGGTGGTCGTTAATCACCAGAGTGAGGTGACAGTTGTAATTTCTAGCAGAGAGGAGGAAAGTTTACAACGTCGCTCATAGAAGGATATTTATCACCCTCTTTCAGCTGAGAGGTAAAACGATTCCCTCTGTCATCAAGATACTTGACGATATCAGGTTGATGCATGATGGACAAAATGAAAACATCTCTTGCTACATTATTGTGTTTGATTATTATAGATGCAGGCTTTATCAGTAACAACATCCTAAACACTTCTGTGTCAGCAAACTTTGCAAGTGTATGAATGTGATTAGCATTACTCAGAGGCACACTCCCTGATCTTGTTATGGGGCCCACCAGCGCTTAAAATGTCTCAACATAATTCAGTTTGAAAACATTAACAGAGAGTTCTGAGGAATTTTGGGCTTTGTCGAGGTGGCATTCAGCTCTTGTAACACAATTCAGGGAGTACACACGTAAACATAACAGCAAAATAAATGACTTTCTCTACAAAATAAACCTGACATCTTTTCTGTGCAGAATCACCTGTCTGATCTCCTGCCCTTGGTCTCCTTGGTGGTTGTGCTCGATGTTATGCTGTTGCAGCGTTTGGGAATCCTTGTTCGCCTCTTGTTTTCCTTCCCGCTGTCGCACTCGCTTTCTGAAGTGCGGTCTGTGTCCCTCTTGGCTTTCCGTACCACCACCACAGGACGGGCAGAGCTACTGGCTCTGTCACCTGCAGGTGTCTGGGTAAACATTTCAAAATTGCTCATAATATGTGAGAAAATAAAATCGTTATTTAACAGAGTAGAATAGATGAATAATACATGTGTTATGTTTGATTGATTGAATTTACTGTTCTGTAGAAATGTTTAAGGCACTGAAAGAAAAGTGAGGGTGCTTTCAGAATTAATGCCTTGGATTATGTTAAATGATCAATACAGTAAATGGGAAAAACAACACTAAATGATTAATTGGTGTGACCACTCTTTGTATTTAAAACAGGACATGTTCTCCTCTGTCCACATCCACAGTTTTATAAGGTACTGGGTAGGTAGATAGTTCCAAGCATCATGAAGAACAGTTGCTCTGTCTCAACTGCTTCTGCCTCTTCATATAATCCCCAGTGACTGTATATAGTGATGGACAAACCCTCTGTGACGTCACCCAATAGCAGCATTCCCTGTTCTGTGCAATTCTGGCTGAAAATGGATCTGGTTGTGTTTTGGGGGCAGTTGTTGTTGAATTTGTGACCAATCTGACATCTATCTGATGTTACTGCATTCAAGGATGTGAATCTATATGACTAAAACCTTTGCACAGCACTGTATGAGGTACACAAACTGGACTATAGCCTAAATACAACACGCAAGTCATGTGCTGTATACCTTACAACGTAATCAGTCAATCAACACAAACCCCTCAGATACCTCTTATTAAATTAATGAATGGCTTTCAGCAGTGTTAAATATGCACCTGTTGGATGAGCTGGGACACCTGGTGCTCCAGTTTCCTGATGCGCTGTTCATTAACAGGGTCTGCTGGATCAGCCACGGGGGAACGAACCGACTGGAAACACTGATGATCTGGTTGTTTGACTGGGTCTGGGACTGTTTCAGAGGTAACCCGTTGACGAAACTGGGTCAGCAGCTGGTCAATGCGTGGTGTGCTGAGAGCGCCCTCACCTCTAACCTGCAATGAAAACTTAACTTTTATTTAAATAATTGAAGTATTTTCTTTTAGGCTTTACCATATGAGTGTGATATAATGCTAGTGCAGCTGGTCAGACTAAGAAAAACAAACAAAAACTGCCGTCTGGTAATGAACATGTGATTTACTAGCTAAGGACTATACCCCGTGTCAATCCATCAAATTACAAAATATTTCAGCAATTCAGTGACAAGTGATATTCTGCTATTCACAACAACTATTTGGCGCAACTGTCTCCTACCTTTATATCTACTCAGTAATATAAGACAGTCCTTTTTGGTTGGCATTTCTGAAAAGTGAGTAGACTGTCTCTGCAGTCACTTTTTTTCTAAATTCCAATATACAAATGTGGAAAAGTCATTTTGTTATTTATATTGTACAAAATGCAAAATCTACTATCATGTGGACACTCAGTTCTTTTGCACAGCATTGCTTTCGAATTATGGTATTTCGTTTGTTATTAAAATTCAGACATGGAGCTTGGCAACACTGCCTTTCTCAAATCTGTACCATGCATTTGGAATAGTTTGAAAAGCAAATTTGTAATGTGCTTGACAGGTAATCCAAAGTCAAAAAACCTTTTGTTAGAAATGTAACTGCTTTAAAATCTTCTTTCTCACATGCCTCTCATGTCCTATTACATTGTGCTATACAGTATATACATTTTGTAAATTAATTATATGTCTCTTGCACAAAGAGATCATTTATGTCTAGAGACTTCCTGGTTAAATAAATCCATCCATCCATCCATTGTCATCTTGATTTAATAATTTTTTTTTTACTAAAATGTCATTATTTTAAATAAACAGGTGGTATGAGAATTACAAGTGAAAAAACGATCGGTAACATTGCAACAAAAATTACCACTTCATTGTGACTTGTGTCTGAGGAGAGCAGGAGGTCTACATAATCCTCCAGACCAGGGATATCACAGGGACTGCCTAGACCTGGAGGTGATGGATTTCCCAGCTGGTCCAGACCATCCAGAACAGTGATCTGTGGCAGCGACTGCATAACAATCTCCCTGTAACCTGTGGAAAGACAGGAACATGCATGCATTACAATAATCTGACAGGCTGGAGCTACTTGACTGTCCACCATGATGCACTACTGTCACATCTGTTGTTTATTTGGCCCTCATGAAGCAGCAGGTGTAAAGGTTGCAATGTTGCATCAAATAAAATAATTGAATCTGCACGAATAACCTCTGAATGTTATCCTCAAATGCCCTACTGATGAAGTTTACTTCACAGGAAGTGAGCCCAGTATATCCAGACACATTGACAGCAAGGGTTGTAAGAGTGCGTTAAGTATGCCCTCTCAGATTTAAGAAGATGAAAAGAGACTCTCAGCTACTACTGCTGGGAATTAATCATGAACAGGAAGATATGGGTAATGGGCACACAGCAAAAAGATTTTTACATTAATATAACTGCTGCCAGTCCAATTAACAAAGAGGCAGAAAGAGAAGATGCACAGAGAGACAAACAGTCGTTACTATTAATGGCTGTCAGTTCGACTAGGACTGATTTTCACTGGGCTTTCATTACAGTCAGTACAGGGAGGGTGGTGAGTCACTTATTCTGTGAAATCTAAAAAAATATCCCTTTGGACTAGTGAGCGATTCCTCAAAAACAAGAAAACAACCTGTGTGTGTCCTCTGGTGTTCCTACATGTGAGGCACTTCTAACACATGTGATGTACACGTGGATGCTGCTTGTGTGAGTCAGACAGTAGCATCATAGAGGCTTTAATCAGCCTGAGGAAGAGCTGCTCTGAGTCCTCATCCTGGCTCAGACACATTTCTTTTACACTGGATGATGCATTGATGTGGTTTTATCCTGTGTGTCATATTTTCAGTTTTTTTGCTCTTCTTAGTCTGGAATAAAGTTTGAATTCAGCTGAACCTGCAGTCTGCCGTTTTCTAAATGAACAAATATTCTCTAATGCATAAACAAATGAAGGTTCTTCTCACTGACTTGCAAGTTTAGTCGATTAATCAGTCAGTCAAGAGAAAATGCTTCTATTTCAATAACCGAACAATCAAGTTTTTCCCATGTTTACTGATAGAGAGAGACAGGGTGAAAGGAGGTATAGAGGAGAGAGACATGCAGCAAAGGGTCTTGAGCCGGACTCGAACTCACGACTGCTGCTGGCGACCTTCGCCCACATGGTAACACCTTAACTAAGAGAGCTAAACGGCGGGCAAACCAAACAATCTTTTTTACAAAAAATTCAGGCATGTTAGAGCCCAATATGTAACAACGACCCAAAATGTAACAACGACCTGAATTGTTATAAAAAAATTTTAATAAAACCCGAAATGTAATAACTGTTCAATAATGTAACAAGATGCTGAGCCCAAAACATAAAAACTTTTTGCCCAGAATGTAACAACTTGTTACATTTTGGGTCTGTTATTACATTTTGGGGCAGGCACAATATTTTTCCCCTAATAGTGTAATAATTTTATTACATCATAGGGTGAGTCAATGATTTATGGATTAAAGGGCTTATTGCTTCTATGTAGATTGTAGTATCAGACACAAATGCCCCTGTCCCCATTTAAATACAGTTAAGCCCGAAATTATTCATACCCCTGGTAAATTTAGACTTAATGTTACTTTTATTTAACCAGCAAGTTTTTTCTTGACTGGAAATGACAAAGGGTTAGGGTTAGGTCACAGGCGTCTCCCAGAAGATAATAACACGATGTACAAGAGGCATCATTGTGGAAAAACATGAAACACTCTTTTCAATATTTTCATGGTTTTTGGAAATGATTTCATCTTCTACGTGTTTAATTGTTCACAAAAACTTTTGACAAGTTTTTGACAAGGGGTTCCCAAACTTTTGCATGCCATTGTATTTATACACAGTGGTCCCCTTCTTATGCAGTCCCCTCACGAACAGCTACCCGCCATATTTGGCTGCAAATCCTTGGCACCAATCATTAATCCATTAAGCTAACCCCTCACCAGCCTCCATCCCGCAAACGCAGCCAGCAGTCGCGTTAGAACCAATATATGTAACAACTCGAAATGTAACAACGACCCGAATTGTTATAAAAAAAAATGTAATAAAACCCGAAATGTAATAACTGGTCGATAATGTAACAATTCAGGTCGTTGTTACATATTGGATTGTTGTTACATATCGGGCTCTAACAAGGCAACAATTGCAAACCTTGCAGTTCCTTAGTTATGTTAGCAAACTACATGTATTTGGGTTTTTAACCGTTTGTCTGATAATCTACTTAGTTTGCAGGAAACCTCTGTCCTGTGCATACGTGTACTCATCTATCTGAATTCTATCAGAAACGCAGACTCCACCTTTATTCGATAAATCAACAAACTAATCAACAAATGACCTGATAGGAATATCATTATAACTGCAGTCCTAGTTTCAACACTGCTGCCAATAATCTAATACACCCAGAAACATTCAGGGAATAAAATTATAAACCAATTCACTGATACATAACTGACCCTCCTGTAAGGACCTGAAATAGCTGAGCTCCAACAGAAACTACTTCAATTTGTTTTAATAATAACCATGTAACACTCACTAAATGCCCTTTGACTGCATCATGTTCTCAGTGCTTTGTGCTGTAATGAGAAATTCCACCCAAGAATCAATACTTGTCTGCTTCTGTTTTTCTCCATCACTTCACAAGCACTGATATGTCTGAAAGGCCATTTACAGCTATTATATCAGACAACCCTTGTTACAGCTGGGCTTCAGAAATAGAAGTGGGCAACATGACATTTCATATAGACTGTTAATTGGGCCATCTGGTGGGTGGCCTTGTGGTTCAGGTAAGATATATAGTGTCCACCTCTGTATTGAGACCTGTGTTGGCTGTGGTCTGCCTGCAGTATGTCTGTATTTATGCTACCATTATCAAATAAAGACAAAATACCAAAAACTAGACTTGTCAACTGTCAGAGAAAAGACAGCTGCCACTCATGAACAAAAGTTTACATACACTTAAAGTCTTGAGTTTTAATGACTCCTACAGCTCTTTATTTTCTACAGTTAAATGACTGAAATACACGTGTCTTTGTCATAAAAAACAATTGTGCAATTTGGTTCTTTTATCGATACATTACAGGTCTTCTGGAAAAACAACAAAATCTGCTGGGTCAAAAATATACATACAGAAATGCTAATGTTTGGTTCAACCTCCTTTGGCCATTTTCACCTCTACTAGGTGCTTTTGGTAGCCATCCACACGTTTCTGGTTGTATCTTTGACCACTCCTCTTAACAGAATTGGTGCAGTTTAACTAAATCAACTAAGTCTTCATCACAGTCCACATGTTATTGATAGAGTTTAAGTCAGGACTTTGGGGAGACCAGTCTAAAACCATAATTCTAGCCTAGTTTAGCCGTTTCTTTACCATTTTTGATGTGTGTTTGGGGTCAATGTCTTGCTGGAACACCCAAGTGCATCTAAGATCCAACCTGGCTGATAATTTTAGGTTATCCTGAAGAATGTGGAGGTAATCCTCCTTAATCATAATTCCATTTACTTTGTGTAAAGCACCAGTTCCACTGGCACCAAAACAGCCCCAGGGCAGAATAATACCACATCTATGCTCTACATTAGATTTTGTGTTCTTGGGGATAAAGGCTCATCTTTTTTCCTCCAAACATGTTTCTGATCATTGTGGCCAAATAGCTCAATTTTTGTTTTATCTGACCCCAGAACCTTTATCCAGAAGACCTTTTCTTTGTCCATGAGGTCAGCAGAAACTTTTTCTTTAAGGTTCTGCTTCTAGAGGAAGGACTTCCTTCGTGCACAGCAGTCTCTGAGCACATGGTGATGTAAAACACACCTGACTGTGGACACTGACACCTGTGTTCAAGCAGCTTCTAATTCACTGCAGACCTGCTTTTTGGCTTCTTGGTTGACTCTAGATCAACAGCAGGTGATAGTTTCCATTTTCTTCCTGATCGTGGCAGTGACACAACTG
The DNA here is from genome assembly GCA_900302755.1 of Chromis chromis. Lineage (NCBI taxonomy): Eukaryota > Metazoa > Chordata > Actinopteri > Pomacentridae > Chromis > Chromis chromis. The sequence continues at coordinate 17,011 of OMNN01086398.1, forward strand.
TACCATGCAATTCATACTTACAGTTGTTTCCACAGTTGATTTTGGGATCTGAAACATTTTTGAAATGGCTCCAAGTGACTTCCTGACTTGTTCAAGTCAATTATATCCTTTTTCTGATCTTTGCTGAGCTCCTCAGACTTTCTCACTGTAGTGTTTGTGGCTGAGTCCAGTGAGTGTATCAAATGGGTCCTATTTATATTGGCTCGGAGGAGTCAGCAGCTGTAGTCAATCGTAATCACTCACGAGAAGTTAAGAGGCCATGCCACTAAGAAAATGTAATTAACTCAACTTTCTACATCACCAAAACTCATAATTTAGGTTTCTGTATGTATATGTTTGACTCAGCAGATTTTGTCATATTTCTAAAAAGACCCATAATAAATCTATGAAAGAACCAAAATGAATGATAGTATTCAGAGACAAAGATGCATGGATTGTAATGACTGGTTCATAGAAAAGTAAGAGTTGTAGAAGTCATTGGAAATCAGTCATAATATACATGGTCTTTAAGTGTATGTAAACCTTTGTTCTCACCTGTATGCATAATCATGTATACACGAGGCACAGTAATGTTTTCTGTCCTCCCTACCTGGTGAAATACAGATAGGGTTATCTCTGCCATCCTGGCTTAAAGTGACCTCTCTTAAACCTTGTAATCCCAGCAGGCACTGCAGGAGGTGATTAATGCTGTCCAGGTGGTTACTATGGAGACTGAGGTGCTTCAGCTTGTACTCGGTGCCATGAAGATACAACAGGCCTAATGAGGAAATGAGGAATAAACAGCATCCAAGTATTAGCAACTTGTTCTCATTTGGAGGCAGAAAAAGAAAAGTGTGTTCAGGCAGTATTGGACTCACCAGTAAGGCTGTTTATCTGATTGTAGGACAAGTTTAATCTTGTTAGGTTCACGAGGCCATTCAGTCCTGAGGTAAAGGGGGAGGACATGAACAACTGAGTGATTTTACAGCTCATAGAACATTGACAGCAACATCAGAGTAAACACAAGATCCAGTAATAAAGAATTATTACTCGGAGAAGTCGCACAGAGCTGAAACATTTATTATCTCAGTAAAACGGTGACTAAAGACTCACCTTCAACCTTGGTGATTAAGTTGCAGGATAAATTTAAAGTCCTCAGGGAAGTGAGGGAACTTAGACCCTCCATCTTAGAAATGCAATTGGAGGAAAGGTCTAAGTGGCGCAGGTGCCAAGCTGAGGTCAGGCCCTCGATCCTCGGGATGTGATTGCAGTGCAGATTAAGAGATGTTACAGTGGGAGTCAGGGGGATATCTAGCAAACTAGACAGAAGGCAGCAAGGTCAGATTCACAGTGGAGGAAAAAAACTTAGTGCCAACAAACTTAATGTACCATTTGTTATACAAGACAACTTAGTCTAAAAATGTCGTAGAAGTTGTAAAAGCTCAAGGTGACATCTTCAAATATGTGACTTTTACAGTGCAAAACCCAAAACATGTATCAGTTTATATATATATATACTGATGAATCACGCAGCCTGTCCCCACATTCAACTAGAAACTTAAAACAGAACTAGCATCACTGTCTAACTGCCAAATGTGACGATTTGTTTAATCTCACTGCATTAATTGATCAATTACCAAAATTCCTGATGATTAAATTTGATTGCTTCCACTGTAAAATCTTGTGTTAACATTTTGGGATTTTGACTCCTTAACATGAAGCAACATTACTTGTGATCGACTACCACAGGTCATGGCGCTGATGTGCACATGAACTGTGACAACTTCAACAAAAGAATGAGTTCTCTCAATCAGAATGCTTAATTTGAATTTTTTTTTTTGGGCTAAAATCAGGTGAAAGTGTTGAAGCTGACTGACAGAATAATAACTGGCAACAGTTTGGACAGTAAATAAATTAAGCTGATGTGGAAACACTTTTAGTTGGTCAATGTACACTCTAGTACAGTATTTACTATACGTATAGTTTTGAGATGTATGTAATTTACTTGAGTACTTCCGTTTTATGGTACTTTTAACTACATTTAATTCACTGCACCATGTTTAATAGGGACATTTTGTATTTTTCACTTCAGTAAGGAGCTTTGCAGATTAACATGTTTCATGTTTCACAACACACTGTGGTTTTCAGCCTTTTTGGCTTCTTACCAAAAGCAGTGTGTCGTCAGGGTCACATTGCAGATGTCTGATCAAAGATATCTGACATAATAATAATGAAGCAGTCTGAGGAACCAAACCAGTACTTTTACTTTAATACTCCAACTACATTTTATTGCTAATACTTATGTACTCTAACTTTATAGGATTTTTTTATGCAGGACTTTTACTTGTGTTGTATTTTGACATTGTTGTATTCATACTTTTACTTAAGTAAAGGACCTGAATACTTCCTCCACCTCTGCTGCTGACATAACCAACCCAAGCAGCATATTAA
>OMNN01086400.1:6094-17473 GCA_900302755.1 Chromis chromis
TAATTCTCAAAGATTTCCACAACAATCATCAGGACAGAATTTACATTTTTACTTCTACCTAATCAAAACCGTAAATTAGACAACAGATCTTGATCACCGGAAAAAGGTGGCTTGCCCTCTCTAGGTTGGTGGGGAGTCCTTGTCTCAAGTGAAGTAGTTTAAGTATCTCAGGGTCTTGTTCACGAGTAAGGGGGGATGGAACGTGAGATTGACAGGTGGATGCAGCGTCTGCAGTCATGTGGTCGCTGTAGTGGTCCATCGTGGTGAAGAAGGAGTTAAGCAGAAAGGCAAAGCTCTCTATCTACCGGTCAATCTACGTTCCTCTCACCAATGGTCATGAGCTTTGGGTCATAGCCGAAAGAACGAGAACCTGGATACAAGCCGCCAAAATTAGTTTCCTCTGCAGGGTGGCTGGGCGCACCCTTAGAGATAGGGTTAAGAGCTCAGTCACCAGGGAAGAGCGCCTAACCCTATCTCTAGGGGTAGAGCCGCTACTTCTCCATGTCAAGAGGAGTCAGTTGAGATGGCTTAGAAATACGTTCCGGATGCCTTCGGGACGCCTCCTGGGGGAGGTGTTCCTGGCATGTCCTGCCGGGAGGAGCTGGACGAGGTGTCTGGGGCAAGGAAAGTCTGGGCACCCCTGCTCAGACTGCTGCCTCCACAACCCGGCCCCGGATAAACATAAGACAATGGATGGATGGATGGATGGATGGATGGAACATTTTCCATGTGACCCAACTCTACCTCACACCTATAAACTGTTTGTCCATGGGCATTATTTAGTCCAATCTGTGGTGTTTTCACACGGACACTATGTATTAACTGTTTGTTTTGCTACTGTGGATTTCCTTGGTTCTGTGGATGGTTCTGCCAAAAGTATCATGTTTACTAATCAGTCTAACATCTCTATATTTTCCTTGATATCTCTACAATATCCCATTTTCTCCTTTCCCTGACTTACCTGCAGGTTCTTCAGTTGTTTTGGGAATGTCTTCCACCAGATCATTCCTAGATATCTTCTTCAACAGTATTACAGTGACTTTAATGGTGTTGATACAGTAGGTCTTAAACATCTGATCCACTGTGCCCATCCTGTTTGCATTTTCCAGTTCACATTTTGGGATTGCTGGGAAGTCTTCAAGCGCCCCCTTCTGCCACAAGAACCACTTGAATTCTTTAAACTCCTCTGCTCCCAAATCCTGCAAAGTCCGCAGTAGGACTTCTGGAGGTGTCAGCATTTTCTACTCTGTGAAGATCCAAAAGGTATGAAAAAATAAATCAGTGCCGTAAAAACAGCTGTGGTTTATTTTCTGCTTCATCACCACTCAGCATGATTGAGGCAGCAGTTTTAAAGCTTCATTAGCAGGTGAAACTTTCTAATACACAGTAGGTTAGCAGGATTCTTGCAGTGTCTTTTTCTGATCTTCTCAAATTTTCTGGGTTGTATTTTTAAACACAGAATCAGCTTCAAAAGCATTTACTGCACACAGTCAGTGATATAACATAGCATGAGCAGAGTGATCCTGTTCAGACATTTACAGATTCTGAGCTGGTAAACTCACTTCTGGTTGACTAACACCTTCCACTTTCATGTGAGGGCACATTTGAGGAAGATAAGCTGCTCATTCTCCCCCGTCAGGTCCTGTGTGCACTCGACGTGAGGATGTCGCCATTCCTTACTAACTTCGGAGTCTAAAAAACAATAGAGTCATGTTAGAACAAGAAGACTCTGTGGCAGATGTCCCTTGTCATATGATGGAGTTTTATTGTCTGTCCACTAGATGGAACTGACTGACCAACAACACATTACTGCAGAAACATGAGATGGAGTAGCAGCAGTATAGATCAACTACACTGCTGCACTGTGTGATGAATATGTTGGCTTGTTATGAGGCAGAAAGAAGCCTGAGATCCCTGTCAGGGTCCTTCACTTTGCTCTTTGAACGTACTTATACTTGTAATACTTTGTTCCTAATGTTTCTTCTAATAGTGACACTATCATCAATACTTCTTTAAGTAAGTGGCTGAAAAGTACTGAGAGGTCAAAGGTCAGGCTCTGATTGTAGTTTCACTGGTGTTGCTGCTTCTGTGAGGATGGATTTTGTGATGACATTCATGAATATGCACCATTAATCGTCCAAACAAGTAAACGTTGCTCCCATTACGAGCTGTTAAACTAATTGTTGATGTTGTGTAAATGTACAATGCCAGTTAGTCGTTGTGTTTTTAAAAAGTGGGACAGAAGACATCTGGTAAATGTTGTCTTTACTGAGCTGTTGTCACATTTTCTAGTATAATGATTTGGCTTTTAGGACTTAAGATTAAGACTTTTAATATTAGTTTCTTCTTTGATAAAGCTTCTAGTTAGGGCTGCTAACCATCACCTGAGCCATACAATAGTTCTGCTGCTTCAGGTTGAGACAGCTGGGAGGCTTCACATGATGCACTGAGCACCTCTTCTCTTCACTCCTCTCCTCTCTTTCCCTCTCTAGAGATATCTCTAGTATGTTTTTGGCCTCACCGACCTCCAAACTGTTCTCTCTTGTCTTGTAACTGTTACACCACATGAGGCAACATGACTAATTAGTTTGGGAGTTTAAATCAGCACCACAAAGCTCTGTATGATGCGTGCATGGCCAAATCCAGAGCTAAAACCACTTCTGAAGCCTTTGTCAGAATTCCACCATGTGAGAAAGGTTTCAAACAGTTTGCACTCAACACGTCATTTTTCAGCTTTTTAAAAACTATTTATTTTCTGTGCAAACACACTCCTCTACAAAGTCACCCCAATCATTCTAGGATGATTATTTCTTTCCAAGTAGTTTTTCCAAGTCATCTGATCAAAATTCGTTTTCACCAAAACACAAGATTTCATCATTATGTCCAATATTGCGCAGTCCTAGTAGCTGATGTCGACACGCTGCTCAGCTGATGTTCATTGATGCTGCAAACAGATGCAGGTCTTACATAAACACTATCAAGACACGTACACACAGAGAGGAAACTCACAATTCCAGTTTCAAACTGTCTTTTATTTCTCGTCTAACGTGTGTTCGTGCCTGAACATGCAGAATATTCAGAGGCAGATCAAATATATTCACACCCGATATGCATGCACTCCAGAAACCAGGAACACACACTCCTTTAGTTCTTTAGTTTAACATATTTACTAATAGATTCTGTGTTATACCTTGTTCTCTGAATAAATGCTTCTGTATATGTACATGCTTACCCAATTAGAGTGAATGCAGCTAACCTCGACTGTTCAACCAGCGACTAATCTGATGAGTTTGGTTGTAGTACTTATTTCAGGTGTGAATCAGAGATCAGAGTTTCACATTGATAGCTTGGTACATTTTATGACACTGATCTGATCTGAACATCCTGGCTGCACCTAAAGTTGTTAAAACCGTGTTACGAGGCATTGTTGTGGAGGATCTGAACCTGGTTGCCTACTGTGTACAGCCTTGTTAGTGTCTGTTCTTAGATGACTGAATCTGTATATAGCTACAAGGACATGACCAGATACAAAGCAATACTGATCAAGTTATTATACTGGGCATAGAACAGCAACTCAAAGCTAATTCTAAAGCCATGATTTAAAACTGACCCAGCTCAGATTTAACATGTGTACTTGTTTTTTAAGTGTATTATTATAATTATTTTGTATAAACAATATTATCTTATTTTGAAAATATACAGTACTATTTTAGCAAAGATGTACTGAGCCAAGCTATTTATTTCTTGTCTTTCTATCAGGATACAACAAAAACAAATACAGTAAATTCAGAACAACAGAACAATATGGCTTCTACAGCCACTTTGCAGTGAGCACATCCTGTAGTCCTGAAGTCTACGTTGGTGATCTCATGTGACACTATTCAGACTCCTTCAGCACTTCCCAGTAGTTCTCCCATACACATTCTCTAATAAACAGGTCTGGACTTGTCCCTCATTGACATAGCTACTAATATTTTCACTTACCTGATACTCTTGTCGTACATAAAAACAGACCCTCGTAATTTATTGGCTCACTACAATAAAACCTGTTTTCTTAGTGGACCAACTGTCTGCTGTCCTGTTTTTATTTACTTTAGTGATGATTATTCAACTGTAAAACTGAAAACACTCCATGTGATAATCACTGGATTTACCAGTGCAAACCTTATGATTCTCAAGAGGAAACTACTTTTACTGAAAATAGAAAACGCTTCAATGATCCTACGGATGGCCGCTTTGTTTCCAATGGTTCCACAGTGCAGCAGCTTAATTGTTAACTTGTAGAACTTTTATTTAACTCCAAAAGAATCATATTATTTATATCAGCAGATGAATTGAATGCTTCTGTGTCACCTGCATAAACTGCACAGCCCCTCTGACAGAGTGAACACAGTTTGGATCCTGCTGCTCTGAGATGCTACAGCTGATTGATAAAATTTATTAAATTTCCCTCGGGATCAATAAAGTACCTACCTACCTAAAGTCAAACTTTTAAATTTAGTATGAGTCTGAGAGCAGATTTCAACATGTGCTGGTGATGCTGTGATACTGAAGGAGACAGAGCTGAGCTACGACAAAGCACGACTTATAGGAGGCAAAGCCGTGTACAAAGCTTGCTTCAATCAGCTCCATGCTCAACTAGATCACTTTGCCCAACACACAGATGTGATGACTTCATTTAACGTTACTGATCTTTGTTATTAATCATCGTTCCAGACTGAGCGATAGCCCAATAAACTCATCTTACCTCACATCTGGCAGACTCCTCGTCCTTTTCTCCTCAGAGCTGCATGGATCTCAGAGGTGACCTATTCTGATCTCAGAACAGTGAATTTCATTGAATGATGAGGAATGTGCATCTCTACTTAACTAAAGCAAAGTCAACAACACTCTGAGCTGAAAGCAGTCTGCAGCCACACCTTTCTACCTGCTGAGACATGCACACTGACTAGTCTGATGTATGAAAACGTTACACAAACATCTGATTTCAGACGGTGTCAGGTTACTGGAGTTGATTAAAGCCTTACTTTAACTCCCAGCAGAGGTCAGGTGATCCCAGTTTAGGCTCAGGTGGCTGAGCTTTACTTCTTGCATCAGTCCTGTGAATAACTTTGACATCTCAAGATACACTGAAAATACACTGAGCACACATTAGAAACATACATTCAGGACTGCAGATGTCCTCATTGGAACCCATAGAAACTTCTCTTCTTGATCCCACTATAAATACAGCATGGAATTATGATTTTATGTGATTAACCTTTCATTCTGGGGCCATTTTTTTTCATATCTGGCCTGTGGAAATTGTGTATTTAGTGAACAAACTGGTCTGTGGTGAGAAACACTGACACCAGATGATTGTGTCTCCAACCTGGTCTGATCCCAGCCTCATAACCAGTCTACATAGATCTACATATATCCAGTCCTTTCACACAGCAAACACACATTTTATTTAACTACAGCTGTTGAATGGGATCTTCTTTGTAAACTAATTTCTACTGTCTGGATTCACACAACCAGCATCACTGACATTACTGACAGTTTCTATTCTATTCTATTATATACTATTCACAGCATGAAGCAAAGAAACACACTGTATTAAAAACACAACAACATTAGCAGGAGTCAACAACTGTGGAGCTGTTATCAGGAAATATGACCACACTGTGAACTGACATTATTACTTTAAATACTGAATACCTCTGAATGTAGTTCACCACTAATGGTATATGATATGCTGTCGACAATCAAATCAGAGAAGCAGCACATTTATTCAGTAAAATATTCACTCAGTCATGCTGACTAGAAAATCTTCCTTTTTCTGAGTCAAATATTCAGGTAAAGACCCAACACCAGTCTGTTAAAAAAAAAAAAACTTGCATTAATTAATAAATACATAAATACTCTTCAAATTAAGTTATTAATTATGGTTTAGTTATTAATTTACCTTTTAATATTTATTACTACATTTTCAACTGAAAAGGTTTCAACCATTAACTTTACATGTATTTTAACCAGTCAGTAAAAAGATGCTCCCAACAGGTTTGTCCTTCTTTACCTCCCACCATCTCTTCTTCGAAACTTCTAGAAGCTTCCAGAAGCCCTCAGCTGTGCTTCAGTGCACCTGCGCACACAGGCCGGAGCTGCTGCACACAAGATGGCAGACCATGGCGGCAGTGGAGGCTCAGTCCACTAATCTACTTTATAACCCACATGGTGCCTCATAAAGTATGAATTAATTTGCCTAATTAAATATTAACGTTAAAACCCTAAAATGTTGTATATAATCAACCTGATCAAAATAAATATAAAGATTAAGACCATTCACTGTTATTAACTATGCAAACATTTTAGTTAATAAAATACAAATCTATCTGATTAAATTAAATATTAAGGTTAAGACCCTACAGTGTTACATAGAATACATATTCACCCGACTAATTCAAATACTGAAGTTAAAACCTAGAATATCATGTCTGTAGATTCTCCTTCAACCAGGTCAGGATAATCCAAAGAGCTTCAGTATAAAGCAACTAGACTTTTCTTATAAACAGGTTCTTGTAGACGTTTCACCTTCATCTGAGAGGCCTCTTCAGGTCTGACTCGACCTGGATTTGGTTGGTCCAGCTGACCAATTAGAGCAGACTGGGCTCTTTAGGTGGGAGGCCCTAAAGAGACAAGGAGCTAAGACAGAGGTGCTGTAGCAGTAAACAGTATGAGTCATATAATGTGTTTGAACATTGAAGCATGTCAACATATTGTAGTAGAGACCAGAAATAACACTATGAACCTGAACATGAGCAGAATATGGGCTCTTTAGTCAGTCAGAACCAGGACCAGAACAGACTGCAATCTGTGTTATAAGTAACTACTGTGTAATATTTAATAAACATTTCATTTCCTAAAGACCATTCAAAGTAAAGATCATGTTTTTTACCAACAGCTCTTTATTAACATTGTTTGCAGTAAGGTCAGTTTGTTCCTTTAGAAGTCTAAAACATATTCAAGTGTGGAAAAAGTGAGTAGATGCAAACTTCTGGAGGTGACTGTGTCCAGCTTCTTCTGTTGGCACAACTACCTCGCAGATTTCTGTCCACTGGATATTTCTTTCACCCCAAAGAGGCAAAAACCATATAAAACACAACAGTAGGTTTATAGTCCAGAATTAAAAGTCCTCCAGTGTGAAGAAGCCCTGATACAGCATGTTTCTGTTCTGTCTAAAGCAGTCATTGCATCAATGTAAAAATGTGAATGAAAAAATACATTTTATAGAAGAAAATAAAGATCTGTGCAGAATCTTTTTCAGGATGGTGTCCAATCTGCACTCTCGTCTTTGTGTTGTATCTCTGGGTTTCATTCCTGCCTCATGCAGCAGTGATCCGTCTCCATCTAGAAACAAAAACCTCCGTGTCTCGTCTTCTTGGATTGAACCACTTCATCTTCCTTTTGACTAAACCCAGAGACTGACTTACTGCAGACACTCCTGCTCAGTGGAACCATCTCAGCATCTCTCAGAAGCAGTCCAGGTTTAGTTGGATTACAGTTACAACATCAGAGTCAAAGACCATTCCCTAAAAAGCAACTTTAAACAACAGAGCTTATCATTTAAAGGTACTCTGAGAGCGTGAACAGTCCAGCTCTTACAGGGGGAATCATCTCAACTCCACACCTTCTTGCTTTTACCTCAACTGGTTCAGGTCATCGAAAAGATATTTATCAACCTCACGAAGAGCAGTTTTCAGATCTGAAATTGCACAAGATCCTTTAAAGTCGATGATGTCCCATGCTTTATCTGCTCCAATCTGTGCCCTGACGACATCCATCTCTTCATCAGTGATAACATTCTGGCCATAGAGTTTGTCCAGGAGCTGGTTGACAGTAACGTCTGACAATCTCTGAATCAACCGTGTCCGAATTGATAACAGCCACTCCTGTGGTCAGACTCTCTGCTCTGGGTCCCTTTCTGGATCTGGAAGAAAACAATGAAAAAACATGTCACAAACAGGCATTTCTAAAGCAACATTGTATGGCTTTGGTTTGCTGCAGCATCCAGATGTGCTCTGTCCAGTCCCCTGTTCTTCTTTAACCACAGAACAGAAATTCTGTTCTTTGGCTTCATGATAGCACACCCGAGTTCTGCACTCATTTATGTCCATCTACATGATGAAGACCACGTTTGGATCCAGCCAATCTAATTCTGCATTAAACAGTGAAGTCAGTTGTAAAGGCAGAGTGGGCGGAGCCACAGACTGAATAGCAGCCCACATAAAGATCAGTTTATGACAGGGACACACCCCTACTGCTGCTGTCAATCAAACACACAGTTGCAGCAGCCCAGCACTCCTAAGTTTAAGCAGCTTTTTAAAGGCATGTGCGCCGTACAGTAGAGCTGAACTGCTAAGATTTGCACACAACACCCACTACACACTTGATGCAAAGACTTGGAACTTTCTACCACTGGAGATACGACGCTCGCCGGCCGACGAGCAGATCATCACCCTCGACACTGATATGGCGCAGACGGCGGAGACACAGAAAGCAGAAGAGGGGCAAGAGAGCCGGGCTACAGGTTAGGCCAAAGGCTAACCCCCACAGACGGGCCGTCCCAAGTCTCTTTCTCGTCAACACCCGGCCGCTCAACAATAAACTAGACGAACTACGACTGTGGACCGCCACGCACAGTCTTGACTGACTTTGACTTTATTGTGTGATGGTTATAACGGAAACTTGGCTGGACTCCAACACCCCACTCCGCCCACTACGCTCTGCTAATGAAAGGCGCCTGGTCCCACCCTCTCAACAGAGTTCTAAGTCATTTGCGAGACTGTTCTCCTCTGTTGTCCCCGAGTGGTGGAATGAGTTACCGAACTCAATCCGATTTGCAGAGTCCCTCTCTACTTTTAAGAAAAGCTTAAGACCCAGGGGCCTCATTTATAAAACTTGCTTATGCACAAAACGGGGCTTGAAAGTTGCGTATGCCACTTCCTAGCCAGATTGATTGAAGCCAGATTGATCTCATACATTTAATGTCATCACATTTCAGACTTATACACCTCATAAACACCCAAATCTGCAGTGTTATAGATAACAATAATAACGCATTAGTTTTATATAGCGCTTTTCTGGACACTCAAAGAGCTTCACATTGCATTATTCATTCCCTCCATACTCAATGGTGCTAAGCTAAGTATGTAGCCACAGCTGCCCTGGGGTAGACTGACAGAAGCAAGGCTGCCAATCTGCGCCATCGGCCCCTCTGACCACCACCAACCACTCACTCTCACACTGCATTCACCCTAGATGTGTTCCTTCAGCAGTGTTGGGCATGTTACTTTTAAAAAGTAATTAGTTATAGTTACTAGTTACTTCTCCCAAAAAGTACCTGAATTAGTAACTGAATTACTCCATTATAAAAGTAATTAGTTACCAGGGAAAGTAACTATTGCGTTACTTTTTTAGAGTTTAAATATGTCTAAGAATTTAGATTTTTTTTCTAAGCAGATTTCACAAGCCACTAGTTACTACAAGCCCCACTAGTTTTGTAGAAGCATGTGCCGTTGACAGATGCTTCATTAGATTAGAGTTGCTTACAAACACTTCGCTCCGGGAAATAATGAACACTTCACATGTACGTTCTTGCCTTTTACCTCAAGGAGAATAAAGTAGTGTCTGTACTTCCATTTTGAAAACGTTAACTTTCCCTTCAGACTCGCTCAATGAGTAGCTTTAGTTTATAACGCACCCCATTTCATTGTCGGTAACGGCGTTGTAACGGCGGAAATAGTAATTAGTTAGATTACCCATTACTGAAAAAAGTAACAGCATTAGTAACGGCATTTATTTTAATGGCGTTACTCCCATCACTTTCCTTCAGTGAGCCATTACATACAGACTCTGGTTCGGGTAGGGGGTGGAAAGTATAGAAGGTGCTGAAGGTGGAGGCAGTATAAAATATACTAGCAGACTCAGCAAACTCAGAAACTAAGTAGCCATGAAACCAAAAAGAGACTATGCACCTCACCTCACCTGGAGTAACCGCATGCATCCAAACAGGCTCAAACCGAATCAAACAGCCCACACCCTCCACCTAAGTAGACTTCCTCTTTCTGGATTTTCTTCCTCATTACTCCTAAAAGTCTATCTGGCCAGATGGCTCCTTCTACTGGGCCTTTTCTATCCTTATTTTGTCCCCCAACTAGCACTATTCCTCCTCATCCAGATCCACTGACTGGATTTAACTGCCTCATCTGACATTTCCCTCACTGTCTTCTTCAGACTCTGTCCCTGCCCTCCCAGTTTCCCCAATAGTGAGAAAGCTGACCTTGCTGCAAAACCTCTGCATCCGACTTCCACTGGACAAACTCTAACCTTCCATCCTCACTGCTCAGCTTCAGCACCTAAGTCTGCATACCTAAGATTTTTCCTCTCATTAGCTTCCCCCACTGAGTCCTCGAAGGGAACTGTCAACTCAATGAAGTACACTGTTGACTACTAGACCACAACACAATATCAGGCCTCAGATTAGTGCATACAATTTCCTGTGGCACAACAAGCTTTCCTCCTAAATCTACCTGCATTTCCCAATCACATGCAGCTTTCAGGCAGCCAAAATCCTGGCTCCATATTGACCAATCACCTCTACATTTCTCCCCCTCACAGATAAACTGGATTCCTACACTCCCTTTCTGAGAGTTATCTGAATTTGCCTGTCTACGTCTAACTTCAATGCCTGCAGCTAAGCTTTTCAAAACCTGGTTATGCCGTTACGGTCACTGGACTTCATGTGAATGACTCAATTGACTTCTTAAAAAGTACTGATCAATGCAGCCACACTGCTATTCCTTTACAACACATCTCTTTCTTCCCTGATGTGTTCTAAGGCCTCTAATTGACGTTGCTTTCTGCCAGCCACAAGGACAAACCTGGAGCTTATGTCCCTCTAGCTTACTGTCTTTACACTCTACAGCTAAGCCCACCTTGCTCCGAGAACTATTCTGTCTAGCTCTAGTCCGAGAGGATAGGTCCGTGACCCTATCCTTTACTGAGTCACATATCCAACTCAAAGTCATATTCGTTCCATTGCCTGTCGCCATATAATCTGCCTGTGGGTCATCTTCCACCCCTGCTCTCGCTGACCCTTGGGGTATTTTTCTTATCTTAGTTGTAGCTAATGCGGCTGTAGCAACGCTATTACACATCACCACCACCACCATGGATTGCTAGTCCATGGCAGCACCTCTGGGGTCTTTCCCTCCTGTCAGCTGTCTATCCAAGCTGTCACATGGTCTTTCCCTTGTTGTCAGTTGCCCTATTCACAACAGTCACTAGCTAGGCTAGGTTTGAATTCAGAGCAAACACAGTAAACTGTGCTCCAGGATA
>OMNN01086423.1:0-13482 GCA_900302755.1 Chromis chromis
TAACCTTAACCCTAGAAAGAGGGTTTCCTAACCTTAACATTAGACACAACATGTCTGGTGGTTAATGGAGAAACTATAGTAGACTGTAAAGACACAGTAAGAACTGGAGAACCTTCTACTATAATACTACTATAATGCTACTATACTACTACTATACTGCTACTGTCATACTAATCTTTAACCCAGCACAGGACAGACCATAATTGATCCGTTCTCTGTATGTTCAGGGTGAACCTATAGCAGAACTCCATGTTATTGATTGGTGTTAGAGCTGGATCAATACTTCTATCTATGTCCACTTTGTCCCTTTCCAATCCGTCCCTCTGCTGTACTGTAGAATCACAGACATGTTCTTAGCGTGTCCACCAGCACCGCGTCCACCAGCCATGTTCTTAGCGTGTCCTCCACCCATGTTCTCTGCTCACATCAAACAGTCACACTGATACTTTGTGGTTCCATAATAACCCAGGAGCTGAACATGAGGAGGTGAAGGGTGGAGGAGCAGGGAGGAGCAGGGAGGAGGAGGAGGAGGTCTGGGCTATAATTAGAGTTAAATTAGAGGATGGAGCTGCTCCACTCTCATCCTCTGGTTCCTAAAGGAGCTTCAGGTTCTGTCCTTGATCCTCAGACTGACCACAAACCAGCCTGAGAACAAACCAGCATCCAGTCCTGAGAGCAGCTGGTTCTTCATCTGCCTTTATTTAATGAAGTTAATGTTATGATCTATAATCTATCCTTTATCTACCCCCCTGGGTTCCTTCCTTCTCTGCATTCATCCTATTCTAACCTTAACTATACATACTAGGAGCAGTGGGCTGCCGTGGTGCAGCGCCCGGGGAGCAGTCAGGGCTTAAGGGCCTTGCTCAAGGGCCCACAGTGGTGGTGACTGGGACAAGCGGTCGCTCTCACTTTCCCACCTCAACCTCTTGCCAGTCTGGGGACTCGAACCGGTGACCAGTTTGCTTCACAAACCACTAGACCACCACTGCTCCACTCTAACTCGATGTAGTTTGTTGGTTGAAGTTGTTGAAACTCAAAAAGATTAATGCAATGAACCCAAACATTTTTTATTTTAGAGTGTAGGACACAGAAAAATAACAAATCTGCAGATGTTTTGTTCAATAAATGATTTTAAAAGCTAATTTTCATCCTGGTGTTGCTTAATTATATCATCTTTATCTGTAGTCATCGTTCCAAAACTTTAACTTGCCTAAATAATTCATAGAAGTCAACAATCTTCTTACTAATTCGTTACATGACTGTACATATTTAGAAGGAATTGTGATGTAATTTTTCCATCTTTCTTCTTGCATTTTCCATCTTTATGTAAATTCACTGCAGCTCTATCAGCCTCATCCTGCACGATGCTTGTGTGGTATTTTCCTAGAGGTTAATCTCCTGGAAAACAGCGAGTGAGTCCGCCCTACCTGTGAAATATCCGGCTGGCGAGCATCCCAAATAACAATAACCTTGGGCCTCTGTGTTGAATAACTCAAAAAAATCCATCCTTCTTCCTTTTCTTGTCCTCTCTGGAGGCGAGCTTATCTAAATAGGATTGATTGGCCCGAGCGATCATTCATCATGCCGAGCCAAAGCAGACGTTTAAGGAGAGGGGGGGAAGGAAGATTTTAAGGATAGAATATTTCCATCAGGCTGCCGTGTCATTGAGGTAAACTAAATGAATTGATTGGGCTAAAAAGGATGGACCCTGTGTGTGTGGGGGGGGGAGGATAGAGGAGACAACCTGTCCAGACTGAGGCCTGAAGCTACATACAGTGAATAAATGCATGCAGTGGATTGGAGCCTGTTGAATTTAAATTGCTCATAAAATCGTCTCAGAAGAAAATTGTTGCTAATTCTATTTTATTTCCAATCAGCCAGAAGGAACAAGGCAGAGGACGGTAGATGATGAATTAGATGACACGATGAGAGAAGAGCTCATCATATCTGTTCATTAGCGGAGAGCAGCCGTGATTAGCCTCCACTGTTCTGCCTCGCTGTGTTTTATTTTCCCCGATTTGCTGGCGAGAACCCAAACGCGCCGCCGTCCTCTGAGCTTTGACCGACTAAACCGAAGGACAAACAAACCCTCCAGGCTTTGTTTTTCTTTCTCTGCTCTACTTTTCTTACTACTTGCATCAAAACAAAGCATGACTTCATAATAAACCGACTTGAAACCTGTAGATCAGATTAAAAAATGTAGGGCTGAACAATCTGCAGTTCCTAGTTCCAAGTCCTAATGCGTTATTGGCGACACGTTTGGGCTAGCGCACTTTGGAATACCGTAAGTATGTCACCGTTTGTGCTATCGGAAAAAAATCAAACGGTTTCTGAGAGCTGAGGCGTTGCACTTTACAGCCAATATGGTGTTATTACGGTAAATTAATTTGTGCCCCCCCAGGAATCCGCTGGATGAAATTACCGTAACTCTTATAATAGGCAGTAAATTGTAAATAACTGCCAGATATTTAAAGTTTCTTCTGTAAAAAATGGGCTCCAGCACTCACAGGACATTTTCTGACCTTTTTGTAATCAAAATAAAAAACAACCAGGTGGACATTTTGATGCTCAGGTCTTAAAGGGTTAATGAATATTCGGTGCTGGCGTCTCCTATGGAAGTACAGCCAACATTTGGTTTGGCAAACAGCTTTTCAAATCTTCGTAGATGACCGTAAAAGGCCAAACATCATTTTCACCAGGGTGTTCCAAGTGTCCGTTTCCAAATTTCTGAACTCGTTAGCTGAAAACACGCCGGCCTGCCTGTGGCCAAACACAGGATAATCCATCGGCGGTCTGTGAATGTGGTGTGGCCCTTTTCCCATGCTCCCTCTCCCCTGCCCAGGGACTCCGTCTAGAGTCCCAGTTGTGCAGTTTAGACCGCCGTGGGAAGATAATCACACGTTGCCAAGAACAATTTCCTGATTCACTCAGCTCAAATTAGTATTAGGTGGATTTCATGCTGGATTTGTTGGACCTCAGTCAGACAGCGAGGGAGAGATCAGGGAGCAACAACAAATAAAGGTTTAACTGTTTAATGAATGCATGCTACTGGGAAAACAGACACCTAATAACTCTACTTATGTATTCTGCAGAAGATTTATGGATTCTGTCTTCTTTACTCCTTCCATCAGCATCTCAGATCATGAGAACATAGTTTATTAATGTCCAGTAGTTCTTTAAGACGGTGAAAATTAAATATATTCTACACTCATTACACATTAAGTGGAATATTTCAACCCTTTTTTGTTTTAATTTGAATGATTATGGCTTATAACTCATGAAAATCAAAAAATAAAACAGTTTTATCAATCCATAGTCAACACAGCAGTCTACCTGGAGATTTTAGAGCACTGCTTTCCTTTTCCAGCAAGACTAAAGTGAAATAGTTTAACCCTTTTATTGTTTTAATTTAGACGATTATGGCTAATAGCTTGTGAAAGTCAAAAATAAAGCTGTGTTTTAGTCAACGCAGCAGTCTACCTGAAGATTTTAGAGCACTTCATGCTTCTACCTACTGACAAGCGTCATCGAGATGCTGATTTCCTTTTCCAGGAGGACCTTACAGATATTTCAACCCTTTTTTTGTTTTCATTTTGATTATTATGGCTTACACCTCATGAAAATCAACAAAATAAAACTGTTTTATCAAGTTTAAAGTCAACCCAGCAGTCTACCTGGAGATTTTTGAGCACTTCACGCTTCCTTCTACTGACAAGCTTCATGGAGATGCTGATTTCGTTTTCCAGCAGGACCTTACAGATATTTCAACCATTTTTTGTTTTCATTTTGATGATTCAGGCTTATGGTTTGTGAAAGTTTAGGCTTAACGCAGCAGTCTACCTGGAGATTTTAGAGCACTGCTTTCCTTTTCCAGCAAGACTAAAGTGAAATATTTCAACCCTTTTATCGTTTTAATTATGACGATTATGGCTTATAGCTTGTGAAAGTCAAAAATAAAGCTGTGTTTTATCAAGTTTAAAGTCAACCCAGCAGTCTACCTGGTGATTTTAGAGCACTTCATGCTTCCTTCTACTGCCAAGCCTCATTGAGATGCTGATTTCCTTTTCCAGCAGGACCTTACAGATATTTCAACTCTTTTTTTGTTTTAATTTCAATGATTATAGCTTGTACCTCATGAAAATCACAAATAAAAATGTGCTTAGTCAAGTCCAAAGTCAACGCAGCAGTCTACCTGGAGATTTTAGAGCACTTCATGCTTCCCTCTGTTGTCAAACTTCATGTCGACGCTGCTTTCGTTTTCCAGCAAGACTAAAGCGAAATATTTCAACCCTTTTATTGTTTTAATTTCAATGATTATAGCCTTTAGCTCAAGAAAATCAAAAATAAAACAGTTTTATCAATCCAAAGTCAACACAGCAGTCTACCTGGAGATTTTAGATCACTCTATGCTTCTACCTACTGACATGTTTCATGGAGATGTCGTTTTCCTTTTGCAGCAGGACTTAACAGATATTTCAACCCTTTTTATGTTTTCATTTTGATTATTATGGCTTACAACTCATGAAAAAATAGTTTTATCAGTCCAAAGTCAACCCAGCAGTCTACCTGGAGATTTTAGAGCACTGCTTTCCTTTTCCAGTGAGACTAAAGTGAAATATTTCAACCCTTTTATTGTTTTAATTATGACGATTATGGCTTATAGCTTGTGAAAGTTGTGTTTTCTGAAGTTTAAAGTCAACACAGCAGTCTACCTGGAGATTTTAGAGCACTTCATGCTTCTACCTACTGACAGGTTTCATGGAGATGTCGTTTTCCTTTTCCAGCAGGACTTAACAGATATTTCAACCCTTTTTTTGTTTTCATTTTGATTATTATGAGTTATAACTCGTGAAAATCAAAAAATAAAACAGTTTAAT
This sequence comes from Chromis chromis, assembly GCA_900302755.1. Taxonomy (NCBI): domain Eukaryota; kingdom Metazoa; phylum Chordata; class Actinopteri; family Pomacentridae; genus Chromis; species Chromis chromis. The sequence continues at coordinate 4,878 of OMNN01086423.1, forward strand.
CAATCCAAAGTCAACCCAGCAGTCTACCTGGAGATTTTAGAGCACTGCTTTCCTTTTCCAGCAAGACTAAAGTGGAATATTTCAACCCTTTTATTGTTTTAATTATGACGATTATAGCTTATAGCTCGTGAAAGTCATAAATAAAGCTGTGTTTTAGTCAACGCAGCAGTCTACCTGGAGATTTTAGAGCACTCTATGCTTCTACCTACTGACAGGTTTCATGGAGATATCGTTTTCCTTTTCCAGGAGGACTTAACAGATATTTCAATCCTTTTTTTGTTTTCATTTTGATTATCATGGCTTACAACTCATGAAAATCAAAAAATAAAACAGTTTTATCAGTCCAAAGTCAACACAGCAGTCTACCTGGAGATTTTAGAGCACTGCTTTCCTTTTCCAGCAAGACTAAAGTGAAATAGTTTAACCCTTTTATTGTTTTAATTATGACGATTATGGCTTTTAGCTCATGAAAGTCAAAAATAAAGCTGTGTTTTAGTCAACGCAGCAGTCTACCTGGAGATTTTACAGCACTTCATGCTTCTATCTACTGACAGGTTTCATGGAGATGTCGTTTTCCTTTTCCAGGAGGCCTTAACAGATATTTCAACCCTTTTGTTGTTTCCACTTTGATTATTATGGCTTACAACTCATGAAAATAAAAAATAAAACTGTTTTATCAAGTTTAAAGTCAACCCAGCAGTCTAACTGGAGATTTTACAGCACTTCATGCTTCCATCTACTGACAAGCTTCATGGAGATGTCGTTTTCCGTTTCCAGCAGGACTTAGCAGATATTTCAACCCTTTTTTTGGTTTTCATTTTGATTATTATGGCTTACAACTCATGAAAATAAAATATAAAACAGTTTTATCAACCCAAAGTCAACGCAGCAGTCTATCTGGAGATTTTAGAGCACTGCTTTCCTTTTCCAGCAAGACTAAAGTGAAATATTTCAACCCTTTTATTGTTTTAATTATGATAATTATGGCCTATAAGCTCATGAAAGTCAAAAATAAAGCTGTGTTTTATCAAGTTTAAAGTTAACACAGCAGTCTACCTGGAGATTTTACAGCACTTCATGCTTCCTTCTACTGACAAGCCTCACGGGGATGCTGATTTCCTTTTCCAGCAGGACCTTGCAGATATTTCAACCCTTTTTTGTTTTCATTTTGATGATTCAGGCTTATGGCTCGTGGAAGTTTAGGCTTAACGCAGCAGTCTACCTGGAGATTTTAGAGCACTCTATGCTTCTACCTACTGACAGGTTTCATGGAGATGTCGTTTTCGTTTTCCAGCAGGACCTTACAGATATTTCAACTCTTTTTTGTTTTAATTTCATTGATTATAGCCTTTAGCTCAAGAAAAAGTTTTATCAATCCAGCATCAACACAGCAGTCTACCTGGAGATATTACAGCACTTCATGCTTCCTTCTGCTGGCAAGCCTCATTGAGATGCTGATTTCCTTTTCCAGCAGGACCTTACAGATATTTCATTTTGATTATTATGGCTTACAACTCATGAAAATAAAAGATAAAACAGTTTTATCAATCCAAAGTCAACGCAGCAGTCTACCTGGAGACTTTAGAGCACTCTATGCTTCTATCTGTTGACAAGCTTTTGCCTACAGTGCCAAAACTACTACTAAATACTTTGCTGACCATGGTATTACTGTGCTTTACTCACATGACCTGAACTATGTAAATGAACATATTGTTTAGGAGTTCTGGGCCGTAATTCCTTTTTATTGATTGATTTTAGGAAGTATATCTTTAAATACTGGATTTCAGATTTGTTTTAGCTAAAAAGCCCAAATTATCAAAATTAAAACAAACAACCGATGGAAAACATTAAACTCTGACATGCACCGGGTGTATCCAGGGCAGCTCCAGCAGCTTGTAGTCGTGGTCCGAGTGTGAGGAATGTTACCTGGTCGTACTCCAGCGCTCCGGGGTAAAGAGGCCAGCCCAAGAAGAGCTCAGCTATCACACAGCCCAGTGACCACATGTCGATGGCCTCGCAGAATGGCAGGCCCAAAATAATCTCCGGAGCCCTGCAGAGAGAAAAGACAAACAGGAAAAGGTTACGTCGGGGAGTTGGTTTACAAGTATTAATCACAACCTAGTTGCAGCCTGGAGAAAAGCAGATTTACAGATTCACAAGTGGCAAAGCTGGACTGAAAATGTTTCTGAGGAACCAACAACGGGAGGGTTTAGAGTAACTACAGCTATCTCACATTGTATTTCCTGGATGGAGACCTTCAGGCAGTTAGCCGCCTTGACAAACTTCAATGCTGCTTTTACCAATTCAATTCAATTTACTTGTACAGCCCAATATCACAACACAGTGTCTCACAGTGCTTTACAGCTCATTGAATTGATAAACAAGAAATGCTGTAAGTAAACAGTCTAATAAAGAGTCCAACAGTCGATGAGGCCAATGGATCAGTCCGAGGCATCACCTGCCCTTTATGACCCTCCTTCGGGAAGGAAAAACTCAAAAAACCCAGTGGGAAAAAAGAAACCTCCGGGAGAACCACAATGAAGGAGAGATCCTACTCCCAAGGACGGACAGGTTATAGCCACGGACAAACACGCATCCATTAGCTGATGTAGTGACAGTCAAACAGTAGCCACTCCCCCCAGAGGGGAAAAGGGACACAGGGTGAATTGCACTGACCACACTGGGTAACTTCTACCAAAATCTAAACATTAAAAGCACTACAGCAAATTCATCTGCCAAGTTACACACCCTGTAGACGTCTACTTGTAACTACAGACGTGTGACACTCTTAATTATAGGAGTTTGGAGCGTTAGAGGTCATTAACCACCACATTAGTCTTTGTCATGGTGCCCTTTGCTAGCTAAACCCCCACAATGCTCTCTGCTAGCCGACATAGAACTGCTCGTAGTCCGAGTGACGCCTCCTCTGGTCTCTACAGTACCGTTACAAAGTGTCCATTTCATTAAGAAGAAAGAGGCTCCGACTAGTGGCACAACCAGGTACTACAACACATTTTCTGTCATGCATATTCTTCGTTTTCTGCCTTATCAGTAAATACATTTTTGTTTTTTTACATCCCAATATGTTTTACGTCTGTTTAATTAAATAGCAACTTTTTTTCATTTATCCTTCGCTGTTGATTGGATATTACTCAGGACTAGGGATGCACGATAACGCCAATTTCAACCGATACCGATAATTTTATACTTCTTGCAGCCGATAACCGATAATATCAACCGATATTTCTTTAACCGTCAACCCTCGCTAAAAACACGATCTCTAAAACATTAACCAGCACCCAAAAACAAAGATAACCCAAGAACCCGACCAGAGTTCCTCCTAGACCTCCCCAGCTAGCTAGCTAGCTAAGCATGTACAGCCCCGGAGCAGTAAAACTGGCGAACCGGCTAAGCGTTAGCCACCATATTAGCGAACCAGCTACCGGATCCGACGTAACCCCACAAACGGCCCAAAGCGGGGCCAAGAGGAAAACTAAACTGCTGGAAGTCGACTTGTGAAACTTAGAAGAGGGAGTCCAGCAACGGGTCTTCATCAGGCAACAAGGCAACCTGTCAACTGTAGCAGCAATCTGGTCACCACTCCTGTGACTTGACGTTCCTATGACGACCCGACGGCGATTAGAAGATTAGAAGTCTTTATTATTATCGGCTCATTTTTTATTATCGGAATTATCGGTATGACGTCATAATTTACCAATATTGACCGATAATTACCGGGCGCCGATATTATCGTGCATCCCTACTCAGGACCATTCAGATCAGACTATAGGGAGTATAAAGAGGCTGCAAAACAGAGCATTTTTAAATGAGTAAACGTTTTCTAGAATCAGTTAAAAAACACAAACAATACCGATAATCAGGACAATGCTAAATATCAGATCCAATCAGGCTTATGTTTGGTCAACCCCCAGTATAAATGACTATGTAGGGGGATCGTATGCTGGGTAAGTAGTGCCAGAATAAAGTAGAGACGACAGTAATGGAAAATGTGTCATGACTCACTGTAGACAATAGACCTCTGTGGTTTTGTCTAACATTAAATAAACACACCCATTCTTGGAGCTGAATAAGAAGGTAATAAAACACTCATGTCAGGAAGTGCAAAACAACACAGACGGATCAAGGACACTATTCATTCATTCATTTTGGCATTTATACTTAACAATACAGTATTTGATCCGATATCTATGAACACCTTTTCCTAACAAAAACAGATTATAGTAAAAATTTCATTAGATGCTGTGTTTTACGCTACGGCTCGAGCCAAGTTAAATTAGTTAAATTACCGTAATGACACCATATTGGCTGTAAAGCGCAGCGTCGTCGCGCTTTACAGCCAATATGGTGTCATTACGGTAATTTTACGGTAATTTCATCCATCGGATTCCTGGGGGGGGGCACGAATTAAATTACCGTAATGACCGTAATGACAATGTCGTTGCGCTTTACAGCCAATATAGTGTCATTACGGTAATTTTACGGTAATTTTCCAGCGGATTCATGGGGGGGCACGAATTAAATTACCGTAATGACAATGTCGTTGCGCTTTACAGCCAATGTAGTGTCATTACCGTAATTTTCCAGCGGATTCCTGGGGGGGGCATGAATGAAATTACCGTAATGACAATGTCGTTGCGCTTTACAGCCAATATAGTGTCATTATGGTAATTTTCCGGTAATTTTCCAGCGGATTCATGGGGGGGCACGAATTAAATTACCGTAATGACAATGTCGTTGTGCTTTACAGCCAATGTAGTGTCATTACGGTAATTTCATCCAGTGGATTCCTGGGGGGGCACGAATGAAATTACCGTAATGACCATAATGACAATGTCGTTGCGCTTTACAGCCAATATGGTGTCATTCCGGTAATTTTACGGTAATTTTACAGCGGATTCCTGGGGGCGCACGAATGAAATTACCGTAATGACACCATATTGGCTGTAAAGCGCAACGCCTCAGCTTTCAGAAACCAACCGTTTTTCCCGATAGCACAAACGGTGACATATTTACGGTATTCCAAAGTGCGCTAGCCCAAACGTGTCACCGATGACGCACTGGGACTTAAAGGGATGATCTGTTGCCAGGCTGCATAACGGTTGACATCACGGTGTCACCAGCAGCAGGTTGCTCTCCCCCCCGTTAACCAAACACTACACCCTGATGACAAAGAGCAAACCTCTCCAAACAAACGGACTTTGCCACTTTGCGCAACTCAAAAAACGCCACCGTCAGCCATCGCCGCGAGTCTGTATATAGAAACACAGACGTCAAACAGCTTTCTGCCCTCCTCGGCCTGGAGGAAATTACACTTTGCCATTTCCTATCACTCCCTCAAGAGGAAGAAGCTCGGTTATGCAACGAGAAGAAGAAAAAAAACAGCCTCGGGGGGGGAGAGAGAGAGCACCTCGAACGTTTACAGAATAATCCGAGACGCCGATTGTGGTTCGTTTAAAGTGACTTTTAAGTGGCCGAGACGAAAGCTAGAAGACGTCAGACCACACGAAAGCTTTGTTTGGACACAAAGAGAAGTCTTAAGTCGGAACAGAAGGCAATGAAAATGCACTTAAACGCTTAACCAGGGGGAACCAGCCAAAAGAAATGACGAGGACGGGAATTAAACTGCAAATAAAGACTAAATACAACACATCAGTCAGCTCAGGGCAGAGTAGGGAACTGCTACAACACCTAGAAGTGAAATAAGAAGACGGAAGTGTACATTAACATCTCCTGTTGCTTCATATGTTCTGCTTTTTAGGTACAGAGATGGAAAAACTAAATAAACAAACGGTATTCCACTGACAGACTGACGGTTTATCAGTTCCAAATACTGGTTATTGATCTCCTTGATGTCTCATAATCTGCATCAGCCTTGATAAAACCCTATAAGTCGATCTACATGTGACATTTATGTGTTTTAGTTTTAATACATTTGCAAAATTTTCTAAAAAAGTCACTTTGTCATTATGCAGCATTGTGTGAAGAATGTTGTGGGGAAAAATGAATTTAATCCATTTTGGGGGAAAAAGGCTGTAGCGTAGCAAAATGTGGGGAAAGTGAAGCGGTATGAATAGATATGTAAAATATAAATAAACAAAAGGCTTTTCAATGAGGATTATTGTTGCTGGAGCTTGGGTTACTCTAAGTTTTTACTGCAAATGCATATCAGATCCAAATATTGGTGACTAATTGCTAAAAAATAATATTGTTTTTTTTCTCTAGAGCTTCTTCCTCCAAGAAAAAGAGTGAGGAAACAGCTAAAATGCATGTAAACACTTAACCAGGGGAAAAATCTGCCAAAAAATGACAATCCAAATATTAATGACTAACTAGGAAAGCACTCGGAGAGCTCAGACCTCCTCCAAGCAGCTGCTACCTCCTCAGCTGTGGCGTATACCTCAGTAAACCGCCGCTATCAGAACAGGCAGCATGGGAGGCAGTAAACCTTGGAACTGGATCCTTTTATTGGTCACAGACACGGTGAAAGAGTCCAGCAGGAGTGGAGGGGGGACAGACACACAACGCACTTCATCTACTGCTACTACATTACCCATAAAGACACACAACGCACTTCATCTACTGCTACTACATTACCCATAAAGACACACAACGCACTTCATCTACTGCTACTACATTACCCATAAAGACACACAACGCACTTCATCTACTGCTACTACATTACCCATAAAGACACACAACGCACTTCATCTACTGCTACTACATTACCCATAAGCCACCGTGCTTAAAGGAGCAAACAAAGTGTAGCTGGTGAAGGGACGACATGAGGTGCAGCATTAATGTTGTGTTCACCTTGTCATCAGGATCTTTGACTTCCACGTACATCCCCAGACCCTGAGTGGCCGGCAGATACTCTTCTCTCTGCTTGTCGTACAGCTGAGTCCGATAGTTGCCTGCAGAGAAACACAGAAACACAGTTAACGGAGAGCACAGGGAATCAAAACGAGTCATTAACTACCGATGTATTATGGCTTTAAACAGGGAAAAGGTGAAAATAATACAACTTGAACAGGCTGGATGAAGTAAAGAGATAAAACACAACTAAATTATTAAATTAAATATCAACTATTTGGTTAATTGAACAACTTTTTGAGTGTTTTTTAAAGCTTGCACGCTCTCAAATGTGAATATTTTATAGTTTAATTCCGTCTCTATGACTGTAAACTGAGTATCTTTGGGTTGTGGACAGAATAATATATTTGAGAACTTCATCTTTATCTTTGGGAAACACTGATTGACATTTTAGAGACCAAACAACTCATCAATGAACTGTTATTTGCAGCTCGAGTTGACGGCAGTTGTTCCTCTACATTCAGCAGGAAGAGCTCATCTGACAGCCAACCCACTTCCTGTCAGGACTGAGGGCTGGGTTCCACTTCATTCAGGTGGTTTTACATTTATATTCATAGAAAAACTTGCAGGATTAACTTTTATTAACATCTTGCAGTAAAACCAGTGAGCTAAGAAGGATTCAACACGCCTTTAATCTGTGTAGTTATGAGTTATTAGTCACTACTGTTCAGCAGGAGACGTAATTCGTTCAAAATCCTACTTAAAAAGAAAAATATTAGCAGAATAATGAACTTAAAGATGGCTGTCTGGTTCAAATATATTCAGTTTACATCATATTCACTCCCTAATTGCACAATCCCAGCCATTAACCAGCCTTTCTACTGATGCTAAACTAGCATTTTTAGAAGTTACCTATTAAAATAATGAGAAAGTATAAATTTGCATAGTAATATTAATTAAATCGAGCTGTACTTCGGTGTTTGTGGACTTCCTGAGGACACGACACGCAACTTCAGCTCCGCTAGCCGATTAGCTAACTAGCTAAAGTTGTTGGGGCGAACTAGCAGTTAGCATTAGCTGCTAACCGCTGACACTCACCGATGATCATCGTCTCGTCCGGAATCTCCTCAATGAAACATTTCTTCTCGGTCTCTCCGATGTGAAAATACAGAGACGACACGGAGCTGCACAAAAAGTTCAGCAGCAAAACTGAAAACACGCACGACCGCATCCTGATCCGGACCGACACCATCTTCCTGCCGGGACTCAGCTCACACTCTGAGCATGCGCAGACACGGCAGTGCCACGTAAACTCTCGCACGGTTGCGGCCAATCAGGGCGCCGCGGGAGGATGCTGGGAGTTGTAGTTCTTTGTGTTCTTACGACCAATAGAATGAATGAGCCCTATTACCATAGTTTCTGCGAAGTCAAGTAGTTTTATGTGTTTTAAACAATTGTTTAACGTCAAAGTATGAAGGAAAACCAACGGGAACGAAAGACATAAAAGGAAATTTGTAAATAAATAAAATTAATCTTACAAATTTACCTAACAAGTTTAGAAATTAAGGTAAAGAACAGATAATATTATACATTTTTATTAAAGTGCCTACATAATTTAAATATTAAGGTTAGGACCTATAATAATATTTATTATATAAATTTGTCTGACTGACTTAAATAATAATGTCTGTAATGTTATATATTATATGCCTTTATCTCACTAACTAATAGTATTATTTAGCATATCAATTTACCTGAAGTTTTAAAGTTAAGG
>OMNN01086430.1:0-19148 GCA_900302755.1 Chromis chromis
GAAATCAAATCTTAAAGAGTGTTTGAACACCTGTTGGATGGGCTAGGAGGGTTTAAGACAAGCAGTTAACATGATTCTTTATACAAGACAGCTCTATATTTCATTGTTGAAAGGCACTGAATTCCATTTAGCTGCCTCAGTTTCAGATTTCTGGGATTGTTCATGTTTGCTGTCTGTCACAATATCATGATTTCCTGATACACTTGAATTGAACAGCAACATTCTCAGTGTCATTCCAAACACCTTTTGGGGCTTGGCTATCTGGCCAAAAGATTAATTGACAATCTTTTGGGGTAGAATCATGATCTTAATCACAATTTTCCTTCAAATGTAGTTACAAAGCCTGTCACTTCACCTTTAAGGCTAAAGATCCAACTTAAAAATCTCTGCATCCTATTTTCGCTCTGATTTTATTCTAAAAGAGAAGTTGATTTCTGTCACCATCTCTTTCAGGATGTTGCTCCACTTGCCTCCATACTGTCTTCTGTTCACAAAATATGGTGCCAGATCAGCTTTGTGCCTCTCCAGGGTGTCTGTCATTTGTAAACGACTTCAACTCCTCCGTCTTGGACTGTATGTGGCGATGTTGGTCTTCTATCTTAATACAGGCAGACTTAATGCCGTTGTTGTTCTGCTCTGTAGATGAACCAGTTCTCCACCTGCTGCAGGTTCTGGTTGGAGTGGCCCTCCAGCTTGCAGCAGAAAGCAGAACAAGGGCTGCCCTCATCTGCTGTGGTCCAGGATGGTGGAGTTCAAGTCTATCTGTGGGACAAGAGACTCACTGTAGAGACAGATGAATGACATTAGTGGCTTTTTTACTGTAGGAACGCTGGGCAGGAACATCTTCTTATCAGAGCAGTAAGGGTCACTCAGAAGTACCTACCTGGTAGTCTGCATTTGTTTCCCCTGAGCAGCTCTGAAGAAGGTTCTACATGACAGTTCTTATGGTCAGAACATGCATAAAGGTTCAGGACACCATAAAACAGGCTTCAAGTTCCTGCAGTGGAAGATGGCCAATGGAGGACCACCACAACCATAGACATATATACATAGACGGCGCGTTGACTGCTGCTGCCGATTGGAGCGACGTGCCTACGCGGCGGCCATCTTGGTACAGTGCCACTCGCTCCTACAGTGCATTACGTCTATAGAGGAATGACATGTTTGCACTATAAAAGTGATCATAAATCCATCAGTTGTCAACATATATTCACGCGGGTTGTTTGTTACAAACGTCAGACATGGAGGACAGACAGGCAGACATCAATAGAACAAAAAGACATCCAAGCATCCTGTCAGAGCTACATGTGTGACGTTTTTAATAAATCAAACCGTTTGGAAATCGGTCGAAAACTTTGTGGAGTACCTCTTACCTCCATAGATGTCCATGCACTCCCGCCTCTGCTAGCCCCCGACCAAGATGGCGGCGCTTTAGGCACGTCCCTCCACAGTCAATGCGGCGTCTACGTATATATGTCTATGACCTGAACAGCGACTTATCCGGTGCTAGCTAATTAGTAGTGACTGCATTTTGAAAATTAAGTGCTTACATAAAGCATTGTTAATGACACGATCTGTGCAATTCCTCTGAAAAGTAGAACATACTAGACGATACAAGATGGTCAGATTGCCCATCCTTAACTCCTGTGCTTTTCCCCACAATAACAAGTCAGAATGTGTGCTGTAAAAAAGACCTCTGAATCAAGATTCTCATTTTAGCTGTAATTAAGTGCTCACTTGCACAAGGAGCCTTTTCAGGCTCACAATTTGGCAAAGCAGGATTAATACATCTCAGCTGTTCGAACAGCTTATTCTCTTTAAAAGCTTAAAATGTTTTAACACTTAAGCCGTCAGTGTTCAGCGTTCAACAGGAATTATGTTCTGCAGCCTCCTGTTTTTATTACTCTCAGAGAGTTTATTTGTATGTCGCAGACTGTGGCTGTGTCGCAGTAAAATACCAGCTCCAAGTTCCTGTTTTACTGAACACTATGCGTCTGCCTGTCTCTTTATCTGTCTGTGAGAATGAGTTTGCGTACAACTGTGCAGCCTTATGACCCTGCACACTTCCCACTCACGTTTCACTTTTTATGCTCACATCCTGTCAGCGGGACAGCAGCTCTCTGTAAGTCTGTTTGCCATGCAGGCTCAGTACACTCTCGCTTGGTATTATTGTTTAGACGCCGTGCTTAGTAATGGTCAGTTCTGTTAGGTTTATAGCCTCTCAGCTGCTACTTTATTACTGTTTCTATGTTTTCTGTGGTTTGTTTGGTTTGTTGTGATTGTGTTTTACTCATGTAACAACATAGACTCTCCACATTTATCCTTGAAGTTATTTATTTCACTCTTATCTGCTCTGATTATCACATATTTGTTCTCCTGTTTCCCACCTAACCCTGCGTCACGTCAGATAAGTAACCTGTTGTTTTGGAAACCTGAGTGGTGGTACAATGGGGTCATTTAAAATGCACACACCATATGCCCCGTCGATTTGGTGCACACTACTTTCAACAACACGCTTCCTTTCTTTGGCAGTTTATTTATGCACAAATGCCCAAAGCCTCATACTTTCTGGGCCACTGGAAAATTGGAAGAGCTTGGAAAATGTGTCGCTGTCCAAAGCTAGGTTGAAAGTTATGAAACTACAAGATAAAAAAGTGCTACTTGGTGTAGATTATCCTCATCTTTTCATTCTCTGCTGTGTACTTGTGTCATGGCACTGATTTGTACTGCACAGGCACTATAAATCAGCAACTCTGTTGATGTTTTATAGAATTGATTGCCATTTAACAAAGTGCAAATGATCTCACGCTTCTGCTCTTTAAATCACACTTTCAGGTTTTTGGTGAAATTACCTGCAAACCACTTTCCTTTGCCTCTTGGTGCTACTGCCAAAGTGGTTTTAATAGCTTACATGTGCTTGCAGAAATTTGCGATGCACATATGCAGCAATATGCATCACAAACTGCACCTCCAGCTTAATGTATAAAACATTATGATATTTAACCTTGACAGGAATAAGCCAGCAGTGCCAGCCCATTTGTGTTTTTCTGCACTTCCACAGCTGGCAGAATGATCCTGGCCTCTGCCCGACTGACTTTTTTGCAATTCAGCAGTGAACTCACTGATCTCGGCAGGTGCAGGAATCTCAACATTTACAGCTGTTTATCGTCCGTGACAAGCTAACGGTCTGTGAGAGTAGAAATATTAGGATGCTGAAGAGGACAGCCGTCACGCTTTAGTGAGGAAGGGTGCTAAACAACAGAAAAGCAGCGGGAGGAATGAAACAACGTTGTCGTCCCGGTCCAGTTTAAGCCCACCAACACCCTGAGGCAGAAGCTGGTCCACCCAAAGGACAAAACACCAAGACACAAACAGAGCAATGTGGTGTACGCTGTCCAGTGCAGCGAGGAATGCATTGGGGAGACATTCCTGTACATTGGGGAGACAAAACAACCGCTTCACCGGAAGAGCCAACTCCTCAGGACAGGACTCGGCAGTCCACCTGCATCTGAAGGACACGGGCCACTCGTTCGAAGACAATAATGTACAGATTTTGGCCAGAGAAGACAGATGGTTTGAGACGGGGGTGAAGGAAGGCATCTATGTTAAACTGGAAAAAACATCTTTGAACAGAGGGGGAGGCTTGAGACATCACCTCTCACCTGAATACAATGCAGTTTTACATTCTTTACCCAGGAAGAACAGAACCCATTTACACCTGGCCACAAAGGGACCCTAACGAACCCCATTGTGAGAGAGAAGGACCTAACGACACGCATTGGCTCCATTCATACCTGGCCACAAAGGGCCCCTAACAAATCCCATTGTGAGAGGGAAGGACCCAACGACACGCATTGGCTCCATGCACACCTGGCCACAAAGAGCCATAACAAACCCCACTGTGAGAGGGAAGGACCTAACAACTCGCATAATGAGGGGAGGGGCAACACTCACCCAGCAGACTGGAGCTTCAATAGTGTTAATGGATCCTGAAGAGTAAAAAAATCTGGAACTCTCAACCAGTCAGTTTAGAACTGATGAAGCCTCTTGGATGAGAGGTGGAACGTCTTTGACAAACTCAAGCAAGTCCAGATGCTACGATTGAAACTACAAGGCAACCATGACCTGGATGACTGAGAATCTTCACAGACATACAGCGGGAGAGCAGCTTGGGCAGTGCACTGGAAACTGATTTACTGTGTGTGTTTTTGTGCGTGGCAGCTACAGAGTAGTGGCTTAAACACTGATCCTGATTACTGTGTGTTGGGATTGTGATGATTAATGCTGATTATTAGTCTTGATAATTTGATTGGGTAATTAATTTGAGGTCAAGAGGGTATTGCAGGAAAAAAAAAAGGCTTGTTTTTTTTGTTACATACTGCCGTCCTCTCAAAGCTACAGTTTACAGCTACACTCGATGTATAATAAGTGTGATACAATAAAAGTATAAATGGTGAGCAGTTCCTGAAATTGGCCACATCTCAATTTGGCAAACATTTACATGTTACATATCACTGTTATCGCTTTCAGTGGTCAGAGTTCCTTTTCTCTGACGCCGTGTTCTGCTTCCTCTTCTATTTGTAGCCGGGTGTTGTTAACTTAACAAGCAGGAATACAGGATTTACAGCATGCACACACAGAGCAAAGGTAACAGAGTAAAAACAGTGTCAGGAGATAAAAACATTTCACTTGATCTTGGCCTCTGTCAAGCCAGCATAGCTATCTGACGACAAGAGCATAGGTCTGTAAGGGTCAAGTATCATCTCAGAACATGAAGTGATTGTACTGATCCTTCACAGTGGAGCCAGTGTTTATGGAAAGCCCTAAATAGGTTTGTTTTCATAAGGAACACCCCTGTGCCCACTCAGTGTTTTGGCACAGCCTGTTTTTGCAGAAATGACTCCATTTCTCAAAGCTGTGAGCAACATTCTCAGCATTTTATATCCCTTTGCTTAAGAAAGATTAAGAGGAAGGGGTTCATTTTAAGTCTTGATAATATTTACACAAACCAATATCACAGCATTGGCAATATGAGATTCTTAAGACTAAGATTAAGATACAGATACTGATTCACCAATCTGATATATTGGCAATATGCAGTTTTAGCATTAAAAAACATGTTAATAAGGTTCCCCTTCAGTTTGTATCATGAATATTTTCCTGGAATGACACAGTAATATGGAGCTTCTACCTTATCAGGGTTTCCTCTAGGTTTCTGGAGGACTGGAGGCATTGGGTTAGCATTTTCAGATGTTTTTTTTGACGACATCATACGTGACAGCTGATTTTCTTCCTGTTCGTCACAAATTTATATTGTTTATTGCAGCAGAATATGATCTCTTGTAGGTTAAACAAGCCTGATCCAACTCTTTTAGTCCTGATTTAGTCTGAAACACTTGGTATAAACAGGCTAGAAATGTTCACTCGTCTAGCAGCATTAAGGCTACAGATTAGAAGAGCAATCTCTGCATTCAGAAACAATATTTGAACATGGTATCTAGTGCCCAAATATATCACCTGTGTATATCTGTGTTGTTCAAGTTTGCATTATACAAGAGGAAGTTCAAAGCTCACACTAATAAGAATGACCCAGCTCACATTCATGTCTTCTGTTTTTATTTAGAAGAGCTACCTTGAGGGGTTTTTTCAACAGAGTACTACTTTTACTTCCACTTTCAATGGTACGGTGACGCGCTGCATAACATTGCTGTTATGGATATCTGAGTTGACACAGGACAAGGATGGGAATTCAGTGAGGTAATGTTAGTGACATCATTCTTCTTGGCCTTTATGTGCTCATCCTGCTGCAGTTTGTGGTGTTTTTTGATGTGGGAAATCATATTAGTTGTGTTGCTTTGCGACTAGAGGTGTTATGACTACACGTAATTCTACCACAAACGAACACAGCCCCTGCACGTGTTGTGTTTTTTATGTAGTACATAGTTTTTTCAGTAAACTAGTTTAATAAAAAAAGAAAATAGAACGGTTTAATGTTTCTATTTCCTGTTTTTGCAGTACCACGACATCAAAACCGAGGTATGTACCAAAATGTTTGTCTACCATTGCACCCTTATTTGCAGAACAGACACAAGTCTTACAATCTCTTTCCATATGATTTCACGTGCTCTAAATTAAAAATACTTTAACAACGGAAAACAACGGATTATGGGGGTACTAGCTCTTCACCTTCTGCTTCAGTCACCCCTCCCTATATTAGTGTTTTGCTCTGGATTGTAACATTCAGGAAAATTAGCTATAACTTCTCATTAGCTTCCTATGCAGCAGAGTTTTCTATGAGCAGAGAATGCATTTTAAACATAAATATCACACTTTATAATGCTCATTCAATTGCAGGAAGCCAAAATTGTGATTAATTGTGCAGACCTACCATTAGCTACATCCATGTTTTCCCCCTTCTGGTATCACTGCCTCCTAAAAACAAATGAAAACCGATATTAAAGATGCTTGTTTAGTTCTAACAACAATATGTTCAGTCTATAATCGGTATGATGTTTGATAGCTTTTTAATGAGGACTCTGGCAAAGCAGTGCAAAACACAGATTTTACTTCCTGCAGGTGTTTTGCAATAAATAATTTCTCCCTTAGCTAGGTCTTTCTCAGGTTTCTTAACTCTGTTGCTGCAAACAACATTCACATTCTTTATTTGCAAACAGATATGTTTGCTTGTTAAATTCAAGATTCAAGAGGTCAGACGCACAGAAAACTAGACGGTTACGCTGTACGATGATATTCTTATTACTTTGCTGAACCTCCTTAACCAAATGGACCAAATGTAGAAAAACTGTAGCAATTTAAATAGATTATGGCAGTGATAAAGTGATTAAAAAATGTATACTGTATCGAGGTAAACAGTTCTACTTTATGTGTGTGTGTAGAGTTCATCGAAATAGTCCAGTTAATGAACACACTCTTCTAAGACACCAACGATGAGCTCATCTTTTCGTCTTACCAATATTGTTTCCTGTCTCTTCAGAGCGGTGGAGAAGAAGAACTCTTAGCGTAGCTTCTTTGTTCATTCAGCTTCGGTGATGCATGACAACATTTAGGCACTGTGCCTAAATCTCGTAATGGCGGGGAAAACCCTGGTTATGATGATGATAATACTCGAGTCAACAATAACAATCCAGCATGTAATCCACGTCAGACACGGTGTATTTGTTTTACACTTTGTTTTTTGTACAGATTAAACAAACAAGGTATTACTCATTTGCACACTGATCGGTGGATTTTTGTTACCTTTAGGCTGTTTTTATGCAAAGCTATAATAACTGGCTTTTGGTCGTGACTTCATATTTAGCTGACAGACAATTCATCTAACTGTTGACAACTTCTTCTTATTTAACTTTCCCTATGCTTCTAAACATCTATCCTCCTGCAGTGTTACAAGGGATTTTGGATAAGTGCGTTTATCTTGTCTGGAAACCTCAAAGCAGACTTGTCGTATCTACAGTCAACAAGTCAGAATTTGCTGACTGTATCACTTTTAGGCAATCTATGGCAGTAGCACTATTGTTTGAGTACGTCAGGCTAATCTTGCTGCTTAACGTAGCGTAACTTGGCTGTCTATACCTATTAGAGAAAAGGCGTGTAGTGGTGGATATCGCTTGATGCCTTCACATACACACTTGCTAACACTAGTTTCACACAAGAGTCAGTCACACGCAGACATGGTTCCCTTTGTATCTGCATTGCTGTTGACATGCAGGGCTTTGCAGAACAGAAGTGGCATTGAACAGAGACGTAGGAGGAATTTCTACGCCTGGAGTCCCACTCTGTGCAGCAGTAGCTGGTAGCAGCCAGACAGCCACTCTGCCTCCTCCTCCTCTCCGAATACCAGCCGCCCTCCTTTACTTTCCTACATGCGTTTTTGCCATGATTGCTTTTTCTCCATCTATTGTTCTCTTCGTGCACTCTTACATGCCTTGGCAGTCGCTCTCTCTTTATCCAACTTTGTCTTTCTCAGCAATGACAGAAGCGTCTCTGAGTTGTTTACTACGTCCACTTACGCCCCTCCACCCCTTCTCCTCGAACATAAAAAAAATGGCCACTGTGAGTTTTTGTCTCAGTTGCCATTATCGGCGTCCCTCTTCCTCCCTTCTCTCTTCTCAGCACCAGAGGCCAGATGTGAAGGAGGGATAGTGGTGAGTTTGTATTGAGCAAGTGTAAAATTAGGCAGCAGGCCCAGCTGGCTGAACCAGAGGGCACGCAGAGCCAGCAGCTGAACAGAGTTGAGTGCTGCAGCCGAGGAGGAGACTCGACTCTGTGCTTCAGTGTCACCGGCTCCAGTGAGAGTGTAGCTGTTTGTGAGATACGCGATGTGCTGTTTCTGAGTGAGAGCCTTTCAGAGAGCGACGTGAGCACTTAAAAATGAACTGTGCTTGATGCAGGGCTCCTAAAGAGTTCTTCAGTGTGCACCGAGCGCTCAGACTCCGGTTTAGTGGACCAAAACAGTTGAATCCTGTGCTGGCATGTGAAGTAGACTGTAAGAGGGGAGGATAAAGAGCGTCAATGATACAGCAGTGGGAAGCAAGGCTGCCATTGTGGCGGTGCTGGGCAGGTTTCCCCTTCTCCACCCTCTCCCCCTGCCTCCAGACAGCACCCCCCGCCCCCCGGCCTGTGTCCATATTAGGGCAAAACTCAGCCAACCTCCCCTCGAGCCGAGCTCAACCCCCCCAACACGCCCCGCTGTCACATTTGCTCCAGCAAAGTGAGCCTGAGGGAGGACGCAGCTCCCCTAACCCAATTTGAAGGCCTGTTTTCGCGGCCAGTCAAAACAGCAGAGGGATTTTAAAAATGGATGCAGAACGCCAAGGCCAATTGTTTTGTTTTTGTTTAAAGGGGGGCAGGCTGGTGTGTTTGAATGTTTTCTTTATTTGTGAGGGTCTACAGTTAATGGGCTTAAGCTGAGCAGCGCTTAACCATATGCCACATGGCGACCACTTTTCTCTAATAGTTTTATATGTGCATACTGTACATCCTCAGTTTTAGTACTCTCAAGATAATGATCTACTTTTTAATAGTTTGCATTGTTACAATACCTTCTAAAGGAGAACAGTTAAAAATGACGCTCAGCAGGCTGATGTAATGTGAATACCCAGATTATAGCAGACCAAAAGTCACCCCTTTGGGTTTCTTTTTGATTTGTCAGCACTTTCTTGGCGACTACAAAACATTGTGCAGACATTTGCTGCCAACTTTATCATGGAACATTTGGGTGTGAATGCTCCTAAAGAGGAACACAACACAAAGGAAAAACAGAAGCTGCCCAAATAAAAAGTATGCTACTCTAAAGCCACTTTGGATTACGCAGCTAGTGAGACACACCAGTTAAACAATTGGTTTGTGCTCGACAGTCATTTTCCTAGAGATTCCCAAACAGAAGTTATTTTGGGTCATTGGTGTTGATTTTGGTTTCCTTCGGTTTATACAAAGTCGCTTTCAGAGGAAATGGTTTGACTTAACAGACATAAGAACCACTGTGTTAGCGCACAGACGTTTTAAAGATGAAACAGTTTTACTTGTTTCTTTGCAGCTGACTGACAAATTTATAGGTTTGAATGTGCACACTCAGGCCAATGGAAATACTGGAGTGTCAGAACTGGTTATATACAGTTTGTGTCCATTTATTTCAGAAAAAAAACAACACTAAATTGAAGTTCATGGGTTCCATTGTTCTTGATGCAAAGGCAGGAAGCATGCAAACACTGCAAAATGTACGGTTTCAGTATATCACTGTAAGCCCATTGTGCTCTTTAAAGTGTGTTTTCAGATTTTAGATTAGATTCTGTTTTGCTATTAACCTGTAATTACTTGGTTTAATAAGGCATACTCTCCGTACCAAACAGTTCTGGACTAACGCTAGTTCCCTTACACCTCTGTTAAAGATATGAGGAGGAAAACGCTGACTAAATGCACAGAGCTTTTTGGGGTCATGTTTACTTGATTGTGGTTGGGTAGATGTGACCACTGTTACTGTTTTTTTAAAGCGAGGTGAGGAGAGTGCTCCATCTAATCTCTTTAGAAACTTTGATTTTAGCTTGCACTGTGTGCTTCACATCCAGATCAATTCACACACTTGTGAGTAAAGCATATAAACAAAAAACTTTGCACTTAACTGATAATGTCAGTACAACAATTATGACAAACATGCCCTGGTTAGATGTTGTGAAACTTAACTTGACTGTCTCAAAGTTACATTACAGCTATCATTTGCACAAGGAAATGCATATCTGGAAAAATAAACAACTTTTGTAAGATCCATCTTGATATATAGACACTAGGTTACTATTGTTCCACGTGCACGAATAGCTTTCTTCTTCCTGGAGGCAGGCCTTACTACACACGAGTCAGTGCGACATGCAAAAGATGCTAACCTCAAAGATAACAGATGCCATCACAGAGATACTAACGTTATGTATGATTGTGATGAAAAGAGGGGAGGGTGTGGGACGATACACACCTTCACTATATTTGGTTGTTGATGCTCAGTAAATGGTTTTAAAGGTTATACTTTTGTGTTTATAAATTGTACATTTTCCTTAATCTTGAGACACGTCACATTTAAGCTAGACAGATCCCCCCCCTGCTCTTTACTGTGCACAGTTGCACTGTATGTACTTGGGCTTGAAGAGCCCTTCTGGTGTTGGCAGACACAGAAAGCTCCCAGCTGAGCACATTTAGTGAAAACATAACAATAAAACCCCCCAAACAGTCGACTGTAGTAATTCCTAGATGATGATAATCTGTTGCTCAAAATGGTTTACTCAAGTCAAGGATTTTTTGTGTGTACTGGTAAGTAGGGCTGGATGATATGCAAAAAAAGTCATATTGTTAATAATTTGACTGATATTACAATTATGATATGAGTCCTGATACTAACAGGAATAATAGTTTTACCATTTCTTTTCACCTACAAAAATATAAAAGTTATGACATGATTTTTGCTGCAGTCTCTACTAGGGATGGGAACCACAGGGTACGATATGATACGCGATACATGGCTCGCAGTACGATACTATCACAGATACAACGATACTGCAATAATCAATATATTGCAAGACAATCACATAACAATACATCACGATATCTATAACTCAAAAATACTAAATGCCTGTAAACTTACCTGTACCTGTGTACTTTACTTTTGCGAGGCAGTTCTTGCATAGGGCATAGTCTTTGTCCAGCTTGTTCCCTCAATGTTGCCAAAGCCCAAATGGGTCCACACTTTGGACTTAAACGTAGATGGGGCGTCTCTTACAGTAGCGTTGCTGTCCTCCATTATACCTGTACAAACTCTTCTTCAGCCAATTAATTTCCGCTCAAGTCTCCCTCATTCATGTGAAAAACGCCACCGTGAGGAGTCATTAAGTAGTGACGCTGGGGAAATGGCAGCTGGCAGGGGAATCTGGCAGGGTTTAGAGCGCCTTATATTAATTAAAGTATTGATATTTGGCGCCAGCGTATCGATACTCATATCGCACGAGGAGGGACGACGAAATATCGCTGTATCGATATTTTGTCCCACCCCTAGTCTCTACCAAACAAGCATGTTCCCTTACATCTGCAGAATATGATTTGTAGGCTGGGGCATCTCTGTAGCACCACAATGCTTTATTTATAATGGCACATTTTAGCTTTGTACGCTTTCATCCAGCCTCACAGTCTGTTTCATCATGTTCCTGGTTCAGTATTTTATCAGCTTGACAGTTAGAAACTACCTGTATGGTGTACACCGAGATGCAGAAGAGGAGATTGTTCCTCCTTATTACTCTTGACAGCGTTGGAGTTTGAGCATGCCGAAGTAGACACCTTAGTGTGAGGAAGCAAACTGGAACCAGATTCCACAAACTGCAGATCAGGTTCATCTGGCTTGGAGTTTCCCATGGTGCTAATATGAAAGTATTTCCTGTTGTTAGCTCTGCACACCAATATCACAAGTATATAACAACAGTACCCATTTTTTTTATGCTGGTAGATATTGTTGCAGGAATGATTATTCAGTAGTTGTTGTTTTTTCCATCATTTTATACCAGTCTTAGTTATCTCAACTACAGCAAATGTCACAGAAGCAGAAGAGGAACTGTACAAGAGTTATAACAATGAAGGTAAACATGTGATTGCACATTTATACACATAAAGCTGTGCTCTACCTGCACGAGAACAAAGGAACTTAACATCGTTCCCACACATTTAATCGCCTGTTCAGCCAGTTGGGGTTTTTGGTGCACAGAGAGTAAGCAGACTGACGCATTTCCTGTTCAACTGTCGATGAATGAAATATTTAACTTGCTGTAGTGTGAACCGAAACCTTTTCCTGTGTTTTATTTGTTGTTGTTCTGTTGAGGATTGTGTACATCCGTGTTTGAGCAATACTGAAGGCGGGACAGCTGCGATGTCTGAGAAACCAGAAGCATTTCATGTTATAAAATGAAATCAAAGTGAGTGTAGGTGCTTGCTAGGATGCTGGCATTTCTCACAGGAATCATATAGGTCGCGTCATTGAATTAATAAATAACAGCACTGTCCAGGCTCTCCTACGACACATGAATGAAGCAAAAGCATAACTGGTTTTGACACAAATAGGACAACGCTCATTGGACACACTACGCATCTTGAAGGTGGAACTGATTTTGTAAACAGATTACAGCACAGAGGATGACCGATAGCAGCGAGCGGAGCATCCCTAAAGAAACATCAAAGCAGCAAAGATAAAAATCACCATTCTGGTCTGAAATTTGAGGATTGATGCAACACAGGATGGAGATATGAGTTGAAGTGAGAGGCTTTGTGTCCAGGCAACTATAATGCACAAAAATCATGTAGTAAAAGGAGTTCAACTAAATCTGGGGGCAGAATGTTTGATTTAGATCCAGTAGGGCTGGTCCCGAATATTCGAATATCCGAATATCCGAATATTCGGTCGTTGTGGTGGTATCCGGATAATAATATTGATACCCGAATAGTCGTGCCCGCCCCTGCCGAGTTCCGCCAAGGTCCATTAAATGTGTTTCCCAAAGCCCAAGATGACGTCTTATTTTGTCTACAACCCAAAAATATGCAAAAGTAGCAAGCTGGAATAGGATAATCTTTACTTGCAGCTGGATAGCTCAGTGACTAGCACCCCAGACCTTGGCATGGGAGATCGGTGGTTCATATCCCGGTCAGGGCGCAGGTATCCAGTGAGGACCCTTAGGCAAGGTCCTTAATGCTGCCCCACCTACCTACCTATGTACGTCGCTTTGGATAAAAGTGTCTGCTAAATGAAATTCTAACCTTGTAAAAAAATGACTCAAACGGATTACAACAACTAAAGATTATATTGTTATTGTTGCCCCTGCATAGTGTTGCCCCTGCTTCTCCTCCATCCACAGCTCCAGAGCTCACTGGTCTCTTATGAATTCCTCATCCATTCATCAGCTGTTGCCATGCAGAAAGGAAGAAAGATGCTCCAGACAAACACGCACACGTATTCATTTACTCGAGGGAGGTTTGCTGTCTTCCAGTCCATTGAACCTCCACTGAGGGTTAACCCTTGTTTGAACCCTTAGAGGGTGACAGTCGAAGGCAGACCATCCTGAGCCAGATGTGTCTCGCCCTCCCCCATCCTCAGTCACCCCCTCTCCTCCATCTTTTTCAGACTGCAGAAGGGACACTCGCTTTTGCTGTCAAAAACATGCACACTTTTACTCGTGTACATACGCATAATTTATCCCTTAACTCAAAAGTGTGGACCAGAATCACCTGGGATTGGTGCTCGCTCTTTACTCACTCCCAGATTTGCACACCAACCCTGGTTGCGTGACCTGGAGTCACATTGGAAATATGAATTTTCCAGCGGCGGGCATAATGCTCATTCAAGTAAATAATTGATTTGCAGGTTCAATCCAGTGAAAATCAACAGCTGTCACGCCATCCAGGGTTTTTGCCCGGGCTTCCTGTTGCTGGTTTTATGGATGATGGATAATGGAGTAGCAACCATTGATTTGACTGTGAACGGCCATAAAGTCAGGTCAGTTTTCAGTTGATTTTGAAACAGTACATCCATTGTACATGTCTTTCGCTGCGGCTTATTCTTATTTTATTTAAATGTTGTTGTTTTGTTTTTTTTTAACCGCAGTAAGCACCTGTCACATGTAAGTATCTAATTAGTTGATTTTTATTTCTTCTGCAATACTTCCAAACGGTTTATCTAATGTTACCTGACTGGAAATCTTGCCCAGACAAATTAGTTATTTTGGGTGGAGCTGAGCCCAGGATGCAGCAACAGTGTCCCCTCAAAGTGGTTGCACACAGGGGAGCGAGCACTGGCATTAAAGTGGCTAATTCACCTGAAATATCAAACAGGCCCACCTTATTGCATGATCCCAGTCCTCAGCAAAGAGGATGTTGTTGTTGGAGAGTCGTAACATGCACACTGAAGTGTGAAATGTGCACCATTAATGGCAGGCTTATTTCAGATGTCTACATATGGTGGGTAAGACTACCTGATTTGTGATTTTATAATAGCAAGTGCATAGCCAAGATTCAACAAAAAATAAGTGATGTTGATCACAAGGTTATGAACAGGCAGGTCAGCTGTAAAACATTGCCAAAATTACACCATTTATCTAAGCTAGATTTTTCAACTTTCTGACAGTCCTTCAACCAATCATCTGTTACCCCTTTTCCACCGACCTGGTTCCAGTGCTAGTTCAGAGCCAGAGCCTGAGCACCAGTTCTTTGCGTTTCCACCACCTAAGCACCGGCTCCAGGTTCTAAAAACTGGTGCTTAGCAAGCACAAACTCTTTGCTGGGCCAGAGTTAAGCACCAAGGACGTCAGGGGCTGGGGGCGGGGTTATCGTGACCAACGATCAACGGTGGAAAGGGACACACAAGCGGTAATTTGTGTCCTTTTCCTCCAGGAAATACATCGCAGATGTATTGGAATGACTCCTGGGACACATGGAAGTTTTGCACAAACTGTTGCGCTGAAATCTGGTACAATTGTGTCCCACCAGTAGTGTGATTGCGAATGTGCCCAGGCAACAGGCGACCTCCGCCTCGTGGACCTCCGCCTGATCTGTATCTTTATAAAGGTTCAATTCAATTTAAAAAACTTTATTTGTCCCCAGGGGGTAATTCAATCTTTATAAAGATAAACATAGATATTATCATCAACTTATTGTGTTTGTTTAACTGCTATGTAATCAATGCAAGCCTAGTTGTTTTACGGTGACGCAATGGTGTGGCTTCAACTTGGCTCCTTGCCAATGGAAAAGCAAACAGGTTCTTAGGAGGAACGAGATTTGAACCAACTAAGCACCGAACTAGCACCTGGTTCTTCTTGGTGGAAAAGGGGTATGTGAGGTGCTATTCCAGTGGAAAAATTAAATATATATAAAATGGTATACAGAGATAATATTAGAGTATTGTGACAAACATCTAATTTGTAGCAGTGATAAAAATGTAAATAATGTATTGTAGTAAAATATCTACAGATATTTTCTATAGATATTTACTACCACCATTTTTCCAAGTATTGGTAACGCATTGGAGCAATTTCAACAATGATGAATATGTTAATTCCAGATTTTTACTCCATAAAAGACATTTCTCATTCCTCATTCTCATTTCTAGCCATTGCTGTGCTCTTTCCATCTTTATATTTCAGTAAAAACTAAGCCCCCACAATACAGGAGCAAAAATCGTCCAAAACCTGCTGGGGGTTCAGGGGGTTAAGGAAACAATAGGTTTTGGTTGAAAGTGGGTCATGGCCTGTTTCTCCCTGAGGACAAGAAAAGGATTTCACTGGGCGCTAAGGAAAGACTACAGTTCAGCATTATGCATTTCTGTTTGCATTCTCTTCACTGTAAATGTCGAGAGCCATTATTGTCTGCTTACCTTTTCAGGGAAGCATTGCATGTCCAGTGTGGTGCGACGGTTTTGTGTATTTTCTTGGAGGAGTAGAGTTATTGGGACAGTTCTGCTGCTGGCCTTGACAAATGCTCTCTGACTGGCTTCGTCTCTTTGTATCTTACTACTCATCATTCTGTCATCACGATGAAAATGAAATACACAGGGCGTTACTTTACTGATATTTTTGTTTGTTTGTTTTCCACTGGCTGTTGTGAAATATGTGGTGTGGACTACAGTCAGCATTATACAACAAACTACTTTACAATTCAGCAGTAAGATCATATGTGTAGGAGCATAATGTGTGTTTATTTAGGTCATTTTGTACTTTTTTATTTAGGTAAATATCCTGTTAAGTGTTTGCACTCAGTTTTTATTAAGTTTTATTTCATGTGTGTCTGCTTGGTCAGATGCGCATTAACTCTGAGACTTTTCCTGTTTTGACAATGCATTTATGACTCATTCAACCGCAGCTCTTCTAGCTACTGTAAATCACAGCTACGGCGAACAAGATGAACAGGTGAGTCATTTCAGGTAATGAAAGGCAGCTAATTTTAGAATGTCTTTAACACACGCTTGGCAGCCAGCATATTTTGAGTTCAAGGACACTTTTAACTCTTAGTATAAGATATGTTTGCACACTGCTTGTTGGTAGTTGTTAAACAAATTTGTGTTAGATTATTAAGTGTTTGCTGATTTATTGAGTGCTCAGTGGTTTGAGGCTGTTAGACACACTGTGAAAACACAGCTGATAGGAGAGCCAGATAAGAGGGACTTATGAATGTCCACTGTTATGGTCCATTTAAGCCAGTGAACTGTGGGATGTTGTCTTTTGTTTTCTTATGTAAACTTTGGCTCTAGACGTTTGGAGTAGGACATCCACTTGATCCTGTCACAGTAAATTATTGTGCGTCTCTTCATTAATACACCTAATAGAGATTTCTACTTCTCTGTTTGTCATCAACAGCAATTGCCTGTTTCCCCATTTACACGATAAGATCAGTCACATTTGAAAAACGGGTTTTGTGCTGCACAAAATGAAAATCATTTTCAGTTTTGCTCTACTTCAGTCAGTTTGCTCCACTTTCTTTAGTCACAGTTCATTCCCTTCAGCAACGTCGAGGCACCGGCATAATAATGAAGCTCTTTCTTCTGGTTTTTAGAGTTTTTATGCATGCACATTTTTTTCCTCATGCGTATACATATATATATTTTCAGTGATGTCCCCAAGGATAACGTCTGTCATTTTCTTTTCATCTTCATCACACGCCTGCAGTCTGTCACTCTGCCTCTCTCCACCCAGTAGATTCAGCATCCTTCTTGCCAGACGTTCAACCAGAAGTGACAGTAGCTTTCATCACACACCTTCCCTTTTTCTAAACAGTAAACCATTGCAGAACAAAGTGCGCGTGTCCCCTCCAGGGCTTCACCCTTTTATATTTGCGTGCTTCCCCCTGTTACAACGGACGTCTCTGCTGTCACCATGGAAACGGATAGTTTTTAGACGAGGCCTTGGAGGCAAATGCTTGTGCTTGTCCACACAAAGAGACTTTTACTATCTCCGTGCGAGTGTGTTTTATATCATTGTGGGGGCAGGTGTCATCACCAAGTCGGATCACTGCTTGTCTATACATGGAGCTAAGTGAGGAGTCATAGGATCGGACAGAACGGTGATTTTGCTTTTTTCTTTCTCCCTTTGCTCCACCCAGACAGCTACACTATATTGCCAAAAGTATTGGCCCGTCTGCCTTTACACGCACATCCCATTCTTAATCCGTAGGGTTTAATATGGAGTTGGCCCACCCTTTGCAGCTATAACAGCCTCAACTTTTCTGGGAAGGCTTTCCGCAAGGTTCAGGAGTGTGTTTATGGGAATCTTTGACCATTCTTTCAGAAGTGTATTTGTGAGGTCAGGCACTGATGTTGGACCAGAAGGCCTGGCTCTCAGTCTCCGCTCTAATTCATCCCAAAGGTGTTCTATGGGGTTGAGGTCAGGACTCTGTGCAGGCCAGTCAAGTTCCTCCACACCAAACTGGCTCATCCATGTCTTTATTGACCTTGCTTTGTGCACTGGTGCTCAGTCATGTTGGAACAGGAAGGGGCCATCCCCAAACTGTTCCCACAAAGTTGGGAGCATGAAATTGTTCCTTTCACTGGAACTAAGGGGCCAAGCCCAACCCCTGAAAAACAAGCCCACACCATAATCCCCCCTCCACCAAACTTTACACTTGGCACAATGCAGTCAGGCAAGTACCGTTCTCCTGGCAACCACCAAACCCAGACTGGTCCATCAGATTGCCAGACAGAGAAGCGTGATTGGTCACTCCAGAGAACACGTCTCCACTGCTCTAGAGTCCAGTGGTGGTGTGCTTTACACCACTGCATCCATCGCTTTGCATTGCACTTGGTGATGTAAGGCTTGGATGCAGCTGCTCGGCCATGGAAACCCATTCCATGAAGCTCTCTACCACTGTTCTGGAGCTAATCTGAAGGCCACACCAAGTCTGGAGGTCTGTAGCTATTGACTCTGCAGAAAGTTGGCGATTTCTGTGCATCGTGTGCCCCAGTATCCTCTGACCCCACTCTGTGATTTTACGTGGCCGACCACTTCATGGCTGAATTGCTGTTGTTCCCAATTGCTTCCACTTTGTTATAATACCACTAACAGTTGACTGTGGAATATTTAGGATGGAGGAAGTTTCACGAATGGACTGATTGCACAGGTGGCAACCTATCACGGTACCACGCCTGAATTCACTGAGCTCCTGAGAGTGACCCATTCTTTCACTAATGTTTGTAGAAGCAGTCTACATGCCTAGGGGCTTGATTTTATACACATGTGGTCATGGAAGTGATTGGAACACCTGGATTCAATTATCTGGAGGGGTGTCCCAGTTCTTTTGGCAATAGTGTATATTACAAACGAAGAGGAAATATGAGAGAAATGACAAGACTGTAAAATTAAATTCCAGTCTGAAAGTAACACAGCTGCAGCAGCTAAAGCAGAAGGGAAAGCTGCAAAAAAAAATTTGCAGACTGTGTGAATGTTAACAGGCTTATCGATATCACTTCAAATTATTAGGACACAAATAGATCTGACTATAATTCTGTGTATTTTATTAAATGAGCATGTTACTTAGCTGTATTCTTCTGGTGTGTAAGACAGTTTTATTGCTTCAGCTGCAACCCTGCAGTGTTAAACGGTCAGAGAGCGAATAAAAGATGAACACAAAAA
>OMNN01086432.1:0-33079 GCA_900302755.1 Chromis chromis
GCACCACTTAACCCTAATAATATCATCCAGCAGCAGGGATGTTTCTGCTGAGATAGCCTCAAAAAACTCCTGCATACCATTGCTGGTCTTGCTCTGCAGTCAAATGCTCATAAACTACACGCACTTAGACTGCCATCCTAAATTACTGTTAAATCACCCCAAAAAATAATGCATCAGCGTCTATTTTTACATTTTACATGGCCGCAAACCTTGAGTATGAATATTCTGCTCCTGCTGACCCACATAAGCTACATTTTGTTTTTCCCACCGAGACTTAAGCTCATGACCTGTGGCTATCACGGTGATTGATGGGAGTTGAGTGGCAGGTGGTGCTCCTGCTCAAACCGAGATTACAAACTCATCAGTCAGCAGGCGCCTGGGCAAGCCTCGCTGAGGAATTTATGACATCTGACACAGTAGCTTCACACCAGCCAGCCTTGTGTGAAGCCGGCAGAGGTGATGCAGGTGTAAAACCATTGCCCTGCCCAAAATGCATTCCTGCTGGTGACTAACTGTTTACCATCAAAGCAGGTTCTGTGTAGTCATGAGACCTTTATTAAATAGAACTTCTATGGTGTGGGAAAATTGTGCTTTCACTGTTGGTTAAGAGATGAATAACTGGATTGAAGCTAATGCAAAATGCCATTTATACGTCACACCAACCATTTCACAATGGCGGTCAATCAACCAAGACACAGTGAATGTTTTATCACTGAAAAGAGCAACCATGTCCACATAATAAGGGACTGAGATTTTAATAATGCATCCTTTGGCAATTTAAGGATGCTTCATTTGTCAGTGAAAAGGCATCATGACACTAATGCTCATATAATGATTTTGGTCTGGAATGGCAGGAAAATTGAATCTAGACAGGAATGACTGACTGTTTCGGTAATACGTCTTTAGCAAATGAGGCGCTCCAGCTTCAATGAGATGGATGGTGAACTAACATAAATATAATATTATGAATTAAGCGCAGTTATTGTGCTTTGGAATGGCTCCACAGAGGTAGGAATTGCTAAATAATTTACGTCATTCGTCAAGCCAGACGCTATTTGCAAATTACAAGGCAGTGGAATTCCAAAGCAGTTGTGTCATGCAAGAAGGGCAAAAATAAAAACAGGTCCTAGACCTATTAGTTTTAACCTCTAGCCCTTTAAAAACCGAAAGGTCACCAGGTGCGAGGAAGAGCTGTTCCTGTGAACACCTGGAAGGAACTGGCCCAACAAGAATGACCAGTATAGCCTCCGCTAGGTGAGACAATTGCCCTGGAGGGCATCTTCACCGATCAGCCACAACATAATGACCACTGACAGGTGAAGTGAACATTGATCATATTGGTACTATGTGGTGTTCTGCTGGAAAACCATTGTGTTGATGAGACGTAGACACCCAAATAAACATTGTACCAGAACAAGCACACTCCCTCATGCAAATGGAAATCCCAAATGTCACTGGCCTACCCCTGCAGAAAAACGCACCCCACCACATGGCAAAAACATCAATCAGGAACATCTTGAGGAACATGACAATGGCCCAAGATGTTGATCTGACCTCCAAACTTCCTAGACCCCATTCTGATCAAGCATCAACAGGATGTAGTGGAACAAGTTTGATTGACAGAGGCTCCACTGCACAAGCCAGAGTACCCAAAGGATCCACTGCCAACGTCCTGGTTCCAGACCCCATAGGACACCCTGAGAGGTCCTCTGGTCCATGCCCAATGGTTCAGAGCATTTTTAACGACATAAGGGGGACCAACACAATATTAGGTCATAATGTTTTGCCTGATCGGTGTATTCACCCCATAATGTATCTCGGCTCAGCTCAAGCTAATTTGCATCTACAAACGCTCACGCACGTATATTCATGTGGCCAACAAGCGTGCACTCAGTCCTCGTCAGTCAACGCAGATCAAAACAAACAAGCGCTGCCTTGAGCACTTATACGGAGCCATACATCAAGTGTTAGTTTTAAAGTGTATGTATTTACTCAGTGGTCAGAGCTAATGCGGAAACATGTAAATATTTCCCTGGGACTGGATGGGAAGTGATTCTAGGGTCATTATGGCACTTCCCAGACCACCAACCAACAATCTCAGACGTGAATATTTGCTTAAATTATTCAACAAGAAGGAGGAAATTGAAACATTTTTTCCAAGATCTGACATCCTCCAATCAGTCATGCCGCCCAAAATGAACCCAACACATTGAACGTGTGCGCCTGATTTAAGAAAAAGAATCTACAGAGACACATCTAGATCCAACAACGAGGCCGGCTCCCCCACATTTACAGCTCTGCTCTTTAAAACCGAGCATGAAAGGGCCCTCTCAGATCCCAGCTGAGGGTTTGGCTCGGCGCCTGATGAGGAGGATGTGATCACAGGCCGGCCTCTGTGCAAAAGAATAGACAGGACGTGCTTACCACCTCGCGCTCCCCGCACCACCTTCTGCCTCTCACACCCACACCCAGTCTGCCAGGCCTCCATAGAAGGAGCCTGTCCTGCCCCAGCTGCAAGGTGGGGAGGTGGGCTCCTTTCGCTGACAGATGCAGCCCCTCTCCCCCGTACGCCGGGCTCTTAATCTGCACGTCCAATCCTGTTAGCTGCCCTCTGCCAGTTTTGCCTTGTTCAGACCCAAACCTGCAGTTTGCCAGTGTGAGATGCCTCATCTGCATATGATAAAACAAACATCCCCGGAGATGAGGCTTTCCATGCCAGGTGGACGGGGTTAACACCCTGCGATAAGCCCTCCTGACTACTATGTTTGGATCATGTTTCAAGTTTCTCTGCTCAGACAAGCCTCTGTTTCAACACAGCGAACCCAAAAGATAAGTGAAATTCAGCCCTCACTCTGGTAACTAACCTTGCAGATAAATATGTGTTGCTAAAAATGTAATATGTGGGATTACTTGTCCATGAGAAACGGCTTAACCCACTGAAGCCAAAGCAGTTTCTGGGCATTGTCTGCCCCCGTCATATTTTTACTCACTGTGGGTTCATTTTTCACTGCATTATAAAGTCCTGCACCTCTATGCAAAGGAGGAAAGAGAACTCAAAAATGTCTCCTGTGCAGTATACAAAATTCACAATTTAGATTTTAACAACAAACTACAAACCATTCATCATGCTGAATGTATCTTCCAACAACTTGCTCCTCTGTTTACCATTTTTTAGCCATCCTAAATTTACATTATCGATCAAATATGTTTCATTTCACCTTGACCACTCTAATTTTTTCCCCATACTTGTCTCCTATCTGGTCTGTGTGAGCAGAGCCTGTCATTCAACTGGAAGAGTTTTTTTTTTCACGTGGCTTGCTGTTCACAGTTGAGTTACTACAGAATTTTCAGTGTTTTAAAGCAGTGGTTCTCAACTGGTGGGTCGGGACCCAAAAGTGGGTCGCGAAGCCATTTTTAGAAGGTCGCAGAAGCATGCCCCCCCCCCCAAAAAAGTAGTTGTATAAAGTCTTTTATTTTAAAGGACGTGTTTCTTATGACACAGTTTGCTTTCAATAGCAGGATATGTAGTGGTGGTGACACCAGTAGTGGCCCAATATTAACCTCTTGATTTGGTTATTGGAGACATTTATGCTAAAACATGCCAAAAATAAACCAAAATGTGCTCAGAATCTGTCAAAATGGGCCAAAATATGCCCAAAACTTGACAAAAAGTGTCCAGATATACCAAAATTAGCAAAAAATAAGCCAAAATTTTCCCAAGCTGTATCAAAATGTGTTGAGACTACACCCAAATAAACTCTAATTTGTTAACAGGGACAGCAAACTTCAAAAATTTGGGTCGCAACAATTATTAATAGAGACATAGTAGGTCCTGAGGCTGGACCAGTTGAGAACCACTGTTTTAGAGGATCCGTTTAATGCAAACGCCTCATTTTGGACAAATATTTGAATGAGACAGTCAAAATGAAGTGACTTTGACAAAATATCTTAATTTTAAACAGGATTTTTTTCTGGAGGGGGTGCACCACATTTTTTTCAGTTTTTACAGTTCATTGCTCTAATAACGGATGTCATTTCCCCAATTGTTTTAAAGATAACTTGCCTTTCAAACACCCTGGGGGGGAGTAGAAGGTAGTAGGGATATAAATATGCTTTCAAGTCACAAGAAAAGAAAGTGCTTCTGCAGAACAAGTGCAAACATCTGATCTGATCATGCTTTTTTAGTGAAGTGAAGTGGCATAATCAAAGCCTTATTCTCACTAAAACAGAAGCACCTCATTATTTTATCATCAATCTCCTTCTTATCTTGCGGTAACAAATTTACTCCTCAACTGTGTGACTCTCTTGTCTTGATAAACCTCCACTTGAGCCCAGAGTAAATCTGAGGATACAATGAAAGGGTTTGATCCTGTGGGGAGATAACTCTAGCTGATACAGAAAGGCCTGTCTTCTCCTTGTCCATGCGGACTTCAGGCTTCTCAAAAGGCCTCTGTGTTCCTGCCACCGTGCTCTTTTGAGGGAAATCAAAGGGCGAATAGAGATTGGTGCAAAAGCACTAATGTTTGAGGAACAACGCATGTGACTCGGACCGCACGTGGCCCCGGTATCAACTTTGATCTCTGTCATGATTGGAAGAAGAGAGTTCATAATTGGCCCCTCGACTCAAAAAGGAGACAAAGGATGGTCTCATTGGACGAGGGAGAATGGACATGCAATTATAAGAGCTGGCAGAGGGCCCTGGGTGAGAGGGGACACACACAGAGCAGAGAAAGTTATAAAAAAAATACTCCTCGGTCGGTTTGGAACACACCCAAAAGCTTCTTCTTTCATTGTCCGACTGATTACTGAAGTGCGTTTGATTGAGCGACGGGTGATAAAACCCTTGAAGATAACAGTGTTTATAGCATCAATCTATGCTCAGCAGGCAAAACGTACACGCAAGTTGTGACACGGCTCAGAGGTTTCAGCACATTAGCGCGCATCGGGTAGAGGAGATGGTTCACATGCCAAGCTGAGAATAAGCAGGTCAATCGGAATGCTGGGCTCATTATCACCCAGAGCAAAACGGGGAAGTCTGTTGTTGTGCTCACCTGAGATGAAGCTCTACTCTCAAACCCCTGCTAATGCTCTCATGTTTGTGACATCTTGTGATCGAGAAAATGAGCATTACTACACAGTATGCCAAGATCTCTTAAATATTATATAATTGCCCTAATAAAAACACAGGCTTGTTACTTGGAGGTTGGAAAACCAGACGAGTGGCTCATATCAAAACAGCCCCAACAGTTATTAAAGCAGTTTTACCAGCGCGCCGTCTTATCCACAGCGTGTGGTTGAGCATGGGGGAAGCCGCTGGGTTTCAGACTGGAGTCGAGGGAAAAGCCAAGGTTGTAATCGCACATCGCGAGGCTCATGAGAGAGGAGACGTTCCCATGAGACGAGGGGAGGAAAACGGCCACTTTTCTGCCTCTCAAAGTCAGCGAGTGTCTCAGGGTTTGCCGGGTTCCCACACCCTGCGGCCCCGTGGCTACCCACGCGGTGAGCCCAGGTATGTGTGGTATGTCACCTGCACACCGAGGGAGCTGTCAGGGCCCTGGCCGGAGGCTGGTACACCCCCGCTGAGAAACTTCATTTAGGCGCTCAAGATGAAGTGTGAGAGACTTGAGCGCCGCTCCGAGAAGAGTCT
Organism: Chromis chromis; assembly: GCA_900302755.1. NCBI lineage: Eukaryota > Metazoa > Chordata > Actinopteri > Pomacentridae > Chromis > Chromis chromis. The sequence continues at coordinate 5,648 of OMNN01086432.1, forward strand.
AAATCTTTTTATGTAACTGGCTCCCACCCAAATTGTCCAATCAGCCTTTGCCTCACCACCACCACACTTTGCACCAGTTCCTCGAGAATCAAGCTGACGCACTAAGTGAGCGCTGAGTGAGCACTCGTCCTCCGAGCCTGGCATCCTGTAATACACATGGCGTGAGAACGGGGCCCACGCCGGGGACGGCATTGTCGGAGGATTTCTACTGTATAATTACACTCAATTAGTTTGAGCTGCTCAGTAATAATATCAAACCTCTCCATTTGTCTGCCTGACGATGTGGGAGCCAATCAGATTAGAGAGAGCATTTCTTCCCATCCCCTGCTTAGTTTTATGTCTCCATTCTGCATTGTAACAACCAGCTGTAATGGGACGTGGAGGGGGGAGGAAGAAGGAGGAAATCCAATCTTGCCAAGTGGACTCCATGCTGGCATACCGTCTAATTCATTTGCACTTAAATTTAGCATAAACCAAACTAATTTGTCTGTTTTTGGGGGTTTGTTTTGGGACAACTTTATTGTGTTACTTTTGCCAGTGGCAAATGGGCCAATGAAACAAGTTGCAGCCTGATATAACAGCATGGCAGCAAATCAGCACGTAAAAGACGTTTTATACGAGGAGGCGGCTCGACAAAAGCCAGAAGGATTTAACGAAAGACCAAATACTTTGGAGATAAACAGGAAAGCGCTACCACATGCTGTTTATTCAATACAACTCACAACTATGCAGCAAGCGTTTAATCAGTAATGTGGAGGACTTGATTATTAACCCTCCCCTGCAGAGTGTTTTCAATTTGGCCTTTTGTTATCAATTATCTCTGAGCATGATTGCACTGCTGCACACATTATAAATGCTGGCAGGGGAAAGGGTGTGGAAGACAAAACAAGGACTTTACTTTTTCTTCACGGTTTGAGGAAATGCATTAGACATCTAAGATGGAAGCACACGAGGATCTTTTGTTTGATGGAAATGAGACAGATGCATTTAGGGATTGGTACAGACGTGGATTAGAACAAAGCTGAGATGATACTGAAGTGCATTTTTGGCATTGATCTACGAGGGTTTGGGTGCATGACAGGAGACCCATCATATCTAGTCTAACCAGCAATCACCAAAGCCTGAACGTTGAAGCCAGCGCCTTGAGGTGATTATACACCACTTCGCATGTGCTGTTTATCCAATTTGGAAACCGCTTTTCATCACAGGTTGGATATGTGAGGTCTGTGTTGTTTGAAACTTTCCAAAAACCGCATTCTGACAGAGGGGCCAGGTGCACATACGTAGGTGTGAAAATGGGCAAAGGTCCTACTTTGGATATAGTTTGTGTACTCTGTTGAAGAACACTGCTGCTTCGGGGCACTTTCACTAAACATAGGAAACTAGATAAAGGATAGATATGCACTAACTGACCACAATCCACCGTATACTTGTACTTTCTTTGGAATAATCCTGAATGTTACTTAACATAGACGCACAGATCATGACCCCAACCATAAGTCTTGACCATAAGTCTTGAGAAGAAGCCACACAGATGTTGCACCATAGTTACTGAATATATCCAAAATGACCTAGAATGCAAAAATTCAGTTTTCTCAGCAGCTGTAGTTAACTTCTCAACTTTAAGTCCAAACCAAGGCTCATGTTTTGGTTACATTGTGTGCACTTGATCCTGTTGGTTTTAGTTTCACCTTGCAATTGTGCAAGAACAATAAAGAACTTCACATGACATACTTGCAGCGGCTTCCTTTCTTCCTACACTTGTCCTTCTGATTGGTCGACATATTGCTTTTCTGTTGAAAACATGTTTAACCCTATTAGCACTTGGTTATTTTCAGGATAACTTCTTTTACTTTTAAGTTCTCATCATGGTCTATCCATACATGCAGTATCTTCTTCTTGTCAACAGTCGAGTCCATGCAGATCTTCCACCCTTTAATATGATAACCCTTGCAAAACTTTCAGTCTAAGTTTTGTGTCACATTGATAGTGCAGCTGCATTTTAGCTGCTTGGAGGGCAAACAAGGTCTTCAGACTAAATATAACCCCAGTTTCCAACTCGAAATCTACGCTGGGTATCACACTGGGTATCTTCAGGTGGTTTTGCTCCCCTGTCCTCTCCTATTTCCTCTCACTCGTCCTCATGCTCTCAGAAAATACCTAGAATGTGTTAGCAGTTTTTTCAGTTGATGTCATCGGACCTTAATTTAATTAAAAGCTTCATCTCCACCTCTTCCCATGAGCTCATTTGACCTTTTTCTGGTTCTGGATAGCCTGCCGTGGCTTACTGTAATTGCTCAGAAAGACTAGAAATGAACTAAACCCCAAATTGTGGTTCAATTTGATCCGGACTGAGAAGGCTCGGCTGTTGGATGCAGGGGAGGTTTCACATAATTTAGGCTCAGATTCAACAGAAAAGTTCAAAAGTTGAGACCAATCGAGCTGCTCACAACTTTTGATGAAAGAACTCTATTTTCTCATAGAGTTGTTCATCTTTGTTTCAAGATGATGAGCTTTATGTCACTTGTATTCAATTACCTGCAACTACTTTCATGTCACCACAAATAATATGATTTGAAAATGAGATACAGCCACACTAATGACACCGTGGTAGATTACAGCTCTTATAACCCATCTTCTCTGATATTTCCTCTCATTTTTTGCAAATGTTTATCTCCTCAGAAATGATGTGTGATAGCCTCCGCTGTGTGCTATAGACTCCTGACAGAGCTTCTGCGGTGACCTACTTAAAGCTGGCTGGCAGCAGCTAGCAACAGCTCACAGACCGTCCACGGCCGTCGGGCTCACCGTGCACGTCCCTGCCTGACGAACAGAGTCTCATCCGCGGGCGGGCGGGCATCAAATGATAAAAATAAATAGAGGCACGGAATCAACCCAGCAACACAGCAGTTATGTAATGCAAATGGTGCCCCAGTTACTCGCGAGCGCTGCTGTATCTGCGGCTACATAACCTGATCCAGATTAGATGGTCCAACCCGGCCTATTTCCTGTTACAGAGGAGGAGTGCTGTAATGAAACGCATCAATAAAACACTGATAACGCTGACTAAGGCTCCACTCCCTGCATACACAAGGCCACACATAGACCCGGCACATCAAACAACACACAAACATACTCGCAGACATAAAGTCAATGACTTATTTGAATAAAGCCTGCAGCTTTGGAGCAAAACACACCCAGAAACATTCCCCTAAACCTAGCCTGCATGCATTGAGGAAAACATATGCTGGCTCGATGCATTATACATGTGTGAGGTGGTGGTCCAGACTGACATTCAAGCCCTCTGTTCACCAAATTACCCGAAGACGATTGATAGAAGCTTTCTATGAAGCTAGGCCATGTAATCCATCCAAAGAGGGGCAGACATAAATATTTTACCTGTTCCTCAGCCGACATATGGCATTTTGTGTCAAGCGTTGTCTGCTAGTGTGAACTGAGAATCTGTCAGGGGGCGTCCCAAGTGGAAAATCTATCTTGTTCGTCATCTTAAGAGGCCGTGAAATATCTAAAAAAGTGTGAACACTTTCTGGAAAGAGTATAATCTTCTGTGAAAGGGGTCAACCTTGTGACAAAACTGAAGAGAGGACTCAAAAATATATTCTGTGCAGTATGATGCAGTTGTAATGACACAAATCATGAAAACAGAAAAAATGCTATTTGAACTTGAATCAACATGTACAACATTTTTCCCACAGGTGTTACCAATGCTTGCAAAAATCATGGTAACTCCACATTCTTACATTTTTAATTTGTTTCCACACTTTTTCCCGATCTTCCATATGTAAACACAGCCTGCAGTTCAGCCTAATTCAGTTCAATAGTCCCCGAATTTTTTTTCTGTGACTGTTGGTCACAGCTGAGTCGCTAAAGGCTTCATAATTGCACTGATAAGCGTAGAATTTTTTGCTTTTTACAGAATCTGGTAGGAGCCAAGGGTTTATTTTTGGCAGTTTTTTAAATGAGACATGTACAATAACATGTTTTGATGGAATATCTTCATTTTAAACCTGTTTTGGTAAAGTTTACCGATACAACGGATGATTAGTTCAAGGACCATTGGGAAAATGAAAATCTGTCTGTTTTTGGACTTTCTGGCTCAGTTATTATGCTTTTCAATCTCACCCGTGGGTTTTGGGGGGGTTCAGAGGGTTAGTGTAAATGCAGACAACTGGTTCACAGGTGACACAGAAGGAAAACCAGAACATGAAAGCCCATGCCTGTCGTCTGACGGAATGTCAGAAAACGCCTCTTGTGTTTTCTCAGATGCCTGAAAAAATAAATGTATCGGAGGCTCATATCCTCCCAGGAAAAGGAGTGTTTACAGGACTTAGTAGGTTTATCTGTGCCAGGGCCAGCCGGGCTAGAGACATCATGTCCCCCATCAGCAGAGCAAGGATAAAGACCTGGGTTGGAGTTTAGAGACCAGTTTAAACTCAGTGGCCTCAAATTGAGTGGCTTGTGGCTGGACAAAGGCTCACAGAAATGACTGGAATATAAGAAGTAAAAACTTGTATTTCTGTTTCAGATTTGCTGAAATCAGCCTCCACTTTTCATGAAACAGAATCAAATCTGCACACTGCCATCAGATCTATGCTGGACCCGCACCAAAGCGCTCCAGGCTTCCTCCTGTCCCACTATTAAACCAACTCGGCACCCTTATGCTCCGGCTGCCACGAGCAAATCAGTACAGAGGAGGAAAAAGATGGAGGTGGAAGAAGAGAGATTAATAAAAAAGGCAAAAGGAGAAAGAAGCAGATGAGTGCACAAGAGAAAAAAAGAGAGAAAGAAAATGCATGCATGGACAGTTGAGTGGACAAATGTGAGCATGTTGAATCATAAACCCATATCACAAATATGACCCAGTTTCAGTCTCACGTTAAATCAGGTCGCTGTGTATCCAATTAAAGCAATTAAAGCCACGGCGTAGCTCAAATCAACTAATAACCGCTGTTAAGTGATTATGTCTGGGAAGCCTTTGTACGCTGCACAATCATCAAAGAAAAAAAAAAAAGACGTCGCAAAGCGCTTCATCAAGTCCATGGTGTCACTGGGAGTTACATATTCACAGAGCTAAACCGCTGAGAATAAATTATAAATCAGGAGGCGTCTTGTCTCAGCGAGAGGATTTAAGTGTGTCACTACAGCGCTCCTTCCAGATTCACTCTCATGTCTCAGACTAGAGATGATTGACGGATTCGAGGTTTTATGTCCCAAATCAAAGCACACACACAAAAAAAATCAACATCTAGATTGTTTCATACTGTGAGATAAATTTTGATGTTCTGAGGGTTGCAGAAGTTATTTTATGATGCGTTTGATTCATGATCGAATTTTGTTTGGATTTCCCAGAATGGAAATCCAGTTAGAAAATGTGGCGGAAGACATCTGAATGAGAAGTGAATGCATTACTAAGAGCAAAACAGCTTGTGAATATTCTGCAGTGTCAGATAGTTATGGTTATTAAATTAATGGATGGATGGATGAAGACTGTAAGTGAACAACATGTTTGTCAGGTTCTTTCCTTTAACCCACTGCAGTGCCTGGGTGTTTTTTTGCTCCCGTCGCATTTGGACTCACTGTAGGCTCATTTCATTCACCGCAATATGAAGTCTTGCACCTCTATGTAAACAGCACAACCATAGCTAGAAGTCGAGGTAACTCAAAAGTGTGCTTTATGACAAACGTCTAATGCCAGAAATCATTTAAAAAGAAAAGAAAAAACAAGTGTGGAATTTTGCATTTTAATTGGTTTCTATACTTGTCTGCTATGAACTTACTGAATTTTTGTCAAATGGCTGTTGGACTCCAGCAAGGACTCCAGAATTTTTTAGTTTTTTACAGAATCTGATTAATGCAAATGGTTTATTTTTGGTTCTTTTTTTTTTAAATTCCACATTTAGAATAAACCGATTTGGTTAAAATATCACGATTTTAAGCTTAGGTTTGGTGAAGACCCCCAAAAGGAACAACATGTCACAGGTGAGTAGTTCAAGGCCCATCACAAAGTTGCAACTCTGACAACTCTTTACTGCTTTCACAGTTTCTGCCACAGATAAATGCTGTAAATATGCCATTTTGTAGAGATAACATGCCTTTCATACCCTGCAGCAGGATTTGCGGTTCAGAGGGTTAAGCACCAGGACACTCTTGCATGTCAGCAGTGGGTTAAAATAGGTCGGCAGAAAGCCATAAAGTCAGGTCAAGTCAATAAAGTATGCTGACATGTTTCGGCTTCATTAAAACCTGACGGTCAGTGGAAACATTACGCAACAAGCCACCATAAACAACTAAATTATAGCAGAAACGCAGCTTATAAGCACATACTAGGGTGTAAAAAAAAAAAAAACACGCCCTTTAAATTTGTCACATAGCCATCTGCAACAAATGTGTCCTTGATGACTTCATCACTTTCTATATCAAAAAGCTATTTTAAGACTCTTGATTTATTATTTCCTGTGCAGTGACCGTACTGTATGAACCGAAGGGGGGGGGGGATAAGCTTCTTCACTCCCGTGCAGACAAAACACAGCAGCCAGTAAAAGGCTGCACTTGACATTCCGAAGAGGCACTTGCGAGCAGATTCACCTTCAGTTAACCCTGAGCCAAAACAAGTTTCCACTCCTGTGATTCGCAAGAGCGGCCCGGCATCGAGATAAGCCTGTCAATCACCGGCGGCCGCGGCGCGTTTCACAGACGCAGTCATGGCAGGCCGTCCTTTCTCTCTGCTGTCTGACACGTGGGTGTGTTTGTGTGCATCTGTGTGTGCGCGTGTCATGATGTTTCAAATCGCAGGATATCCAAGACATTTTTGTCTAATTGATGCAATCCAATGTAATTCATCTCTGTCCTCAAGAGGTTTTTCATTGTCTTCCCGTTCTAAACACTGAGCATAAGTGGATCTTTCCTGAGAAAGATTTGCCCGAACACAGGAAATGAAACATTTTTCATTCCCAGCACACAGAATAAACAAAAACATGAGTTAGCATGAGCAGTGTTAGCTGGCATGTAAGAGGAGATGAGAAAGCGCCATTTGCAGAACGTTGCCAACAACTGCTTTGTGGGAAGTGCAGTCTTAAGAAACCACAACAATGACAGCATGCTTCCAGAAACAACACCTTTAGAAAATATTAGAAGTCCTGTGAAATCCTGACTCATTTTAAAGGCTTAACAGTGACATTACACACAGTGGGAAATTAGAGTGTGTTTAATGTAAACTTCTACTAACATTGTAAGCCAAAAAAACTTTTAAAATGGCTTTCAAACATTTCCTCCTGGGCATGAAGCTCAAAGAAAAGCCATTCCACAATTTCAGTTTCCTGACCAATCTAACAGACTAACAGTGGGGATTGACTTACCGGCAGGCTGCTGTCGAGAGACAATCTTTTTAACTTCTCTCTCCTGTCCAGGTGTCTGTTCATGCTCTTTCTGCCCTGCAGCAATCCACACACCTGAGAAGCCCTGGAGGGAGGAGAAAGGGGAGGAGTGGAGGACAGAAAGAGAGGGAGAAAGTCAACAAGGAATACCTCATGTCCGGTAGGTCACGTTTCCACTGTTGGAGGGGCTTTCACCTTTTACAGGAGATCAGAGTCCAAGTTAACAGCTGCAGAGGCAGCAGTCTCAGGTATAGTTACACAACGATCTCTTCTATTTCCTTTATCTCCCATTTCTTTCAGTTTCTGGAGCGGTAATTTGTCTCCGAGAAGCTAGAGATGAAGCGGAAGTGTGGATCTCGCCTCAGGCCTGACAGGACTCTGTCTACAGAGCTCCGGTTCGATCTTGCTGCTTGCTCTCACCGTCACCCAGGCATCCCACCCTCTAACCCAACCAAAAAACCCCAAGCTTCAGCCCTTTGTTTTTCCATGCCTCTCCAAACAGTGCTGGGAACCAGTCCGACCTGGCCTGACTGAGGCCAGAGCAGAAGATAAACACTTCACTTCACGCATACTACTCCTTCACAAAGAGCCTGGCTTTTAGACTCACTGTGGTGGTGCACAGAGTAAGCAAGCCACTTCCTCATCGGTGAAGACAGGGTCAAAGGTCAGCTGTTGGACGCCTCGGGGTCAGAGACCCTGTCGGTGCAACACAACTTGCATTACCACGTGCATGGATGAATCCTGTATGTGCTTTACGTAACTAGGATGAGGACAACTGCACATCCATGTTCATGTAAAGATGCAAAAACATTTGAATGTCAAATGGTTTCACACTGAATCACATCTCAAAAATTGCATTAGTTCTAACTTTTGAAAAAACTATATTGAAAATACAGGTCTCAAAGTAGAAATCCAATGCAGCAAAAGTGAATATACATGTGATCACTGAAACACAAGCTAGAAAACCTGTGATTGTTGAAGCAAAACTGAGTAAATATGTGATTTCCAATCAGCCTAACTGCATGAGATGGTTAAAATGACCTAGAAACATTACATTTTGACCAATGGGCTCTATCTGCATGTCTGCATCATGGCGCCACATGGAAAAGACTAGCCAGAGGAATTTAAAAAATCTGACTGTGTGATGTCGCAGAGATGGAAAAGGATACAGGAAGATTGGTCAACAACTGAATCAGAAAATCAGTAGAAACATTGTCACAGCAATAACCAGGAGGTGTGGAGCCATAGTGCCACTAATCAGGGCCACAATAGCCATCCTACTTAAATGATGCCACAGACAGTGTACTAATGTAACAATGTAGCTCTTAAAAACATTTGCATAAGTGCTTTAGACCAGGGGTGGGCACTCCTGGTCCTCGAGGGCCACTATCCTGCATGTTTTAGATGTTTCCCTCTTCCAACACACCTGATTCAAATGATCTGATCATCATCAAGCTCTGCAGAAGCCTGATAACGATCCTGATCATTTGAATCAGGTGTGGTGGAAGAGGGAAACATCTAAAACATGCTGGATAGTGGCCCTCGAGGACCAGGAGTGCCCACTCCTGCTTTAGACAGTGGTTATCAATGGAAATTAGAGTTTAAACTCAAACAGTGCGAAAGACATTGCACAACATGGTCCTCTATAGAGAGCATCCAATTTAAAAAAGGAAACACCCTTACTTGCTCTTTGGCACTAAATTGCAAGATTAAACTTAGCTAAATAGCATGAAAAGAAGCCAGATGAATATTGTGAACACATTCTTCTCTTAATTTGTTTGGCTCAGATGGGTTCAAGCATGTTTGCGAACGAGGACAACCACAGTGGATGGATAGTCCAGACAGTGAAGCACAGAGGTGGGTGGTTTGGAGCTGCAGGAGTGCGAACAGTGGGATGGAGATTACATTTATAGATGGCACCATTGTATTGCATGTCAGGGTCAGACACAACCATCCACTAAACATTAAATATGTTTATTTATATGTTTATTTTTATATGATTTTATGTGCAGAATAGACAATCTTTATATTACAGTTTTTATTTTAAGGTTTTTTAAGGGTGCACAGTGCAATACTGCAATATTATGAATATGGCATATAGGACATTTGTAAGTGAAAAAATCTGCTTTTGGGAAATTAACCCTCCAGAGACTTCCTGGTCCAATAACCACAGGCCTCCTGAGCACCACTACTGGCTAGAATGAGGCTGAATTGTACTCAACCCATTGTTCAGGTCAGTTGTGTTTACTTGCTTCACAAACCTACTTATGCAACCACACTTCCCCAAACAGCCTCTTTTGCATCTGCTGTAGGCTGTATCTGTTACACCCTGTCTCAAGCTTCAGCAGCGTGACTGCACTTGTCAAACATCTCCACACATCAACATGACATGTTCCATCCACTGCCAATCTGGTACGTCCACATTTATTGACACGGAGCGGCAAACATCAGAGCGCACGCAGGATCAGCCGGCTAAATTATCCTTTTTTTTTCATCCTGATCTGATGTTATATTTCTAAACATGACACAGTCTCCCTCTGCCCCATTTCTGAAAAAGCCCTGGGCAATCTATGGAAGTTACCTAATCAGTGAACAGGATGTGAAATGCACTGTCTTTAATGACACAGAAACATCAGACTCCTGCTTGTCTCGCTCGCTCTGCCTTTGTAATGACTAATTGCGCGAGTGTATTGCAACAGATGAAACGCTGCGCTATGTTTAGATTGTATTTCAGTTTGGTCGCCTTCCGCTGGAGATTAGGGGAGGAAGTAAAGCCCACAGCTTCCCTTGGATTCAGAGATAGGGGGTTATAGGAAATTGAGAGTAAATGATTAAAATGGATTATAGCACAGAGCCTGATTGCACAGACCCAACACAGCAAACAGTGATACCATTTTCCTTGGGGTACTGTACATATAAAGCGAGAGGGATGAGGTAGTGGATCGATCGGAAGTGATAAAGATTAAGCAAACACCTTAAAAGCCAGACATCAGTGGCGTTTAGATAAAGGCAGCAGATAAAACACATAAGGTCTCTACCATTGACATTTAAACAAATCAAATTGACTTTTTGCTGTCAGTTGCTCTTAAGCTGCCCAATAGCCTAAAATAATGTGGTGTTGATGCCATAGTTGCCTTTAATTAATTCTTTAATTAAAGGACATACATTTGTGTACACGTGCAAAAACAAACGAGAGGCATCCTGGACAGGTTGGAAATGTTGTCAATCCATCACAGGGCTAATGCAGAGAGATAAAACCATGCACTCTCATTCTTACACCTACAGCTAATTTAAAGTCACCAATTAACCTTCCATGCATGTCTTTAAACTGTGGGAGGAAACTGGAGCACCCGTGCAAACAATCATCATGAAAATTTTGTGAAATGTAGAATTATTTCCACATCTACTAACCTCCACAATTCCCATCTTTCTAGTCAAAGCCACAGACAAACTGTTTTCTTTGAATGTTATGGCACAGAATAAAGCAAAAATCAATACTTTGAGTTTGGCTGAAATGATAATTGGTCTGTACTTATATAGCGCCTTTCAACCTTAGTGGTACTCAAAGCGCTTTACAATGTGTTTCGCATTCACCCATTCACACACCAATGGCGACAGAGCTTCCATGCAAGGTGCCTGCCTGCCACTGGGAGCCACTTCGGGTTCAGCGTCTTGCCCAAGGACACTTTGGCATGCGGAGGGGCCGGGGATCAAACCGCCAACCTTGCGATCAGTGGACAACCCACTCTACCACCTGAGCCACAGCCACGCACAACATTGGAAAAACATCCAATAACAGCTCTGATAAAGAGAAAATATGAGAGTGTGCTCCAGACTGAAGCCGAAACTGCCTTACAAGAGGATGAGAGGCCGCACCAGAAAGTGCCACTGCAAATTGAATTCTCCCGTCTTCACAGAATCTTGAGTTTTAGAGGCTTGGAGACATAGGGTCGATTTCCACTGCGGGATTTTCTGGCTCATTTCAGACGACTGGAACCTTTGCGAGTGTTCCGACCACAAGAACCGTCCACGTAGACCTCTTTTATAGCTGTTTTGGGAGGAGAAGAGCCCTGAAAAACTGTTGTGTAGGCCTGGTTAAACTCAGAGAGGACAACAAGTGCCATTTTTCTGCTCTCTTGATGTTGTAGTCAAGTCTCCTCTCTAACATCGTCTTCTTAATCGCAGTGGAAACAGAACGGCGGTAAGGGCCGATTACAGGGCCGTTCCTGTTAAAGTTCGGACACCTTACACCTGTTCAGGTTCCTGCAGTGACTCCATTAACAAAAGCAAAATATTCCTTGTCTGCTGAGGAACTGTGCAGTAGTTCTCCAAGCATTGATGACACACACAGTATATCCCTGGATGCAATATATTTTACAGACCTGGTGATCAATATCTCATCCATTAGGTATTCACTGTGCAGAAGTGGTGTTGATAGAAGCCTGGAAATCTGACTGGCTGCTGAAAAGTTATGGCTGTCTGTAAAAAGCAGCGCCATGGTCAATTTTCCTCAGCTGACAGACTTGTTGACTGTCCGCAGATCGCTCGTGTGTCTTGGTTGCTTGGTTTTTAAAGGAAATGAAACACTTAGTGACTGCTGGCCATGACAAATGCTGTTTTAAATATGCAATAGAAACTGGTTTGGCAACTAACTAACACTCATCCAAAGATCAAAGCAATGCCTTATGCATCAAAAGATGGGACTTAGTGTTGTATTTAGTTGAAGTTATACATCATGCCACAAAAATAAATGCTCCTTTGCGAGTATTAATGACAATCCAAGGGCCTCTCTGGAGCTGCAATCCACTGAGGACTGCCCTCCCTCCCTCCTGATTCCCTGTGATTTACACCAAAAGCAATTACTGATATGTTAAACCGGTCTAGTGTTGACCTACGCAGAGTGACACGCGTCGACGCCTATAGTCCACACGGCCCCCAGCCGGCCATCCAGCCAGTCGGCAAGCCAGCCAGTGGGGTGGAAAGGATATAATCAAAGGAGGCCAGGAGGACGCTGACATCTGGGAGTCTTTGTGCTGTGGGCCTAATTAGATGCCAGGGTGAAGGGAGGAGGCGAGGAAGGGTGGTGGTGGTGGTGGTGGTGGTGTGTGTGTGAGTGTGCACAACGCGAATGGGGGGTTGTTTGAGGTGGGAGGTGGTGGTGGTGGCGAGGAGGGGGTGACTCTCTTTTTTAACATCTGCTCCAGGAACAAGGGAGGACCCAGCTGAGGTCGCAGAGCCCCAGACAGCTCCGAACCATAACAGGGGATAATGTGAGGGGATAACAGCTTAATGATAACACTTAAACCCATTGAGAGATCGCTGTACTGAAAACAGACTGTGAGCCTCATGGATAAATGGTGATAATAAGCCCAGATTGTCCATGAATATGGATCGTCATGGCTCACATTTGATACTGTTTCTTTGTAAGGTAGGATGAATTAGGCAGCTGTGCGTTTATTGCAATCAGCAGCCGTTTACTGGCACTTTTTCTTTCTTTGGTGGCGTACAGTAAAGGTCTGCTGAGGAAACATTGTTGCTCCACCCTTTGGCTTTTGACTTGTAAGTGTTACAGAGATCACACTCTGCCACAACTGACAATATGCCCTTTGTGCCCAATATAGTCAGGCATTCTCCCACGCATATTCAAAGTAAGAGTTGCCACAAGTCAGAAAATCCTTGGTTTGTTCAAACAGAGATATGAAAGCAGCGGCTTGAACTTTGGCACTTTTCTCAAGCAACAAAACATCCAATTGAGCTGCAGTTGAACTAAGAATAAAAGAATATCTGATCTCTATATAAATAGTATATTTGCTGTGACATTGTGAAGTGGTTTAGTCATGGGGTTGCATTTCGATTAATAACGTGGCAAATACATTTAAGCAAATATTTTAATGGACATCTGGAGGAAAAGAATGAAGGAAGGCGAGCCAAAGACGTAAGAGAAGGGAATTCCAAACGTGCATTTTGCATGAGTTTCCAATTAGCGCTCACATCTATTACAAACCTTTGGAAAACACACAGGTCTCTGACACAAAAGCCTCTTGGCCAAATAGTAACTCGGATCCCTGTGATCAATACCCCAACGACCCCCCTAAAAAAAGAGCATGCCAGGAAGTGCCAGGGCCCGAAAATGGATGGCGGACGGGGATTGGACATTGATTGGTGCACCCCCTTTGCCCCAGGAACCGATTCATTTTGTCTCCATGCCCTGCGCCTGGCTTGAATGAAGGAGGGGAGGGGGGCTGAAACGGGGTCAGCGCAGAGGCATCCCCCACGGTACAGAACCCGGCTCCCTCTTTATTTTTCTTCTCAATGATTCATCCAGATTGCCATGTCCGGGGGAGAAGAATGAATGACTGGGAAGATTATACGTTTGAGTCTCGCTTTTAATTCGCCTGCTACTCGCGAGAGGGGGAAGTGGGAGGGGGGGGAGAGATTGTGGGGTGCTATTACTTTCCATTCATTGAGGAGAAAATTAAAGCATGCAAGTGTCTGATGTGGGGTTTAATGTGCGGAGAGAGAGGGAGAGAGGTCCATCTGTATTCTAGCAGCACAGATGGTCTATGCTGATCGGATGTTTTGAGTCCCTCTGCTGGCCGGCCTGTCTGATCCTGCCTCTGCATGTGTCCCGGTACAGTTGGCACCACCAACTGTATCCTGGCAGGGGCTAACGTGGAATTACTGTGTCTGACAGCCTCGAACAATAAGCCATATTTTACACTGGTCTGTTGTTGTTCTTGCACTGTCAGCAAACCAATCATTAAGCTGAATGTTATGTCTGAATGTTCCAGTGTGTGCTCACGGTTGCTGCTCGTATGTGTTTAGGCCACGCTGGTGATTACAACAAGTAGCTGCTTTTAAGTATTTATCACATTTGTGTGAAAATGCGAGGTTTAAAGCCAAGGCTAACGGGTCAATTTAACAGGCTGTTTAAAATGAAAGTAAGGGAGGGGTGAGATGATCATTACATCTGCTTGTGTAACTGTGATTCTGCTCTTACTGGTATTTTAGCCACATTCATAAAAGCCAGTCACAGCATGTGCACATCTTTATCAGCACTGAGATCATGCTGCATGAGCTTGTGCATCCTTGTGGCATTTAAATGAGAATATTAGGGATGTATGGACTTGTTGTAAGGTATTAGTGCATATCATCCCCCTGTGCTTTAGCAATACTCACATTATTGTGCACAGGTAAAAAGACAGGCTTTGTCTCCATAAATGTGTACCTGAGCACATGTTTATTTGCTCATGTCTTGAGTTTCCAGTGTCGTTGTGATTATAAAAGACCAAGGACAACCTCTACTTTGCTGAATAAACAACCTATGCCCTTTGAACACAAAGAGAATAGACTGTATTTAAAGAAGGATGAAGATGGGTGACGTCGCATGTAGGTTTCCTAAAGAGCAGTGTGGAGGTGGCGGTGAAGGTGGTGTCGCCGTCTTAGCAGTGCCTCCTGGCTTACCCAAAAATGAGCAATGAGAGGAGCTGAGGCAGGCCATGCAAATGTTTCAGGGTCACTGACTCTTTTGTGATGGCACCCACCTGTCATGCAAAACCACACCCTTAATTATACATAACTTTAAGCCTTAATACAATTTTAGCAGGTGAGTTACATAAAGATTTACGCCCTGTATAATTGTCATGAATTATGGAAATTATGTAGAGAGACCAAAACCGGTTTATCTACCAGGCTGTAAGCTTGTTTATCTCTGCTTTAAAGTTGAGCATTTATACATGGTTGTCTATGAGATTGACTCACTTTTGAAGCTGGACTCAAGTGGCCATTTAGGGAACTGCAGTTTTTAGCACATCGATTTTCTGCCTCACACTTTTGAGTTGACTTAAAATGAGTGGAAACAGGCTTTACACTGCAACCAATCATTTCCTTCTGTTCATGAAATATCTTCTGTTCAGAAAAATGTCCAGTATCCAAATTAAGGCTTTCAAGTTGCTTCAAAACAGTCCAAAAAAACCCAAAGGTATTCAACTTACCACAATGTAAAACATCAAAAAAGCAGCAAATTCCTAAATTTTTAGAAGCTGGAACGAGCAAATGTTGACAATTTCAGAATGATGAATGACTTTAATTTGCTGTCTGTCAAATTTCTGTGGCGAAAAGACTGCCAGACAACGTGACTGAGGGAGTAAAGATGATCCTGTATATTTAATCAGCGTGGAACAAATGGCGCTCCTCATTATGTTTTTACAGTCGCAAAGCTGCGAGATATGCCAGAGGACCGTGAGGCATTTGTAAATCATTCGGCGCATGTTCGCAATAACCAGGCAGATATTTGACACCTAGTTCTGCAATTTTAATCAGCTGCGCTTATATTCACACTTATCACCCGATGCTCCAGTTCTGTCTCTATGCGCATTCCTCACATTGTTATTTCATTTATTTAGCTTCTGAGGCATTTTTCAGAAAAGGAGCTCACACTTTGAATAGTGTATTATCAATATTTGACTTAGCCCACTTGTTCAATACAGCTTGACAAGCATGACTGACGCTCCATCCAATCAGCCAGACTGAGACTGAAAAGACCAGTTCTCTGATGTTATACTATGCAAACACCTAAATTACTTGCAAACCAAACACATGTCAAACAAGATAAAGAGGCAAAAAAAAAAAACTGCTAACAAGAAAACGTCTTTCTCAGACATTTTCAGTGATAAAGGTTCCGTGCAAAACGTGTCTGAGCGGCTTTAAATCTTGTTTAGTCAGCAGTACTTAGCAGGGAATTTAATGTAAGGGGTTTAAAAAGGCGGGAGGGGTTGGAGGTCCAGTGGAAAGAAAAAAAAGAAACACAATGAATACAATGTCGTCATCCTGCTCAAGAGGGGAGTCCCTGCAATTCCCAGAGCTTATCCCACCAGATGCGGAGGATGCTTTAATATACATCCTGGAAAGAAAAAAAAATCTACAGAGCTTCCTGTCGTGGGACCCTCGACTGCAACCCAGCATGCTTCGGCCAGCAGCGTGACTCTCGGTTGAACTCTCTCATGATAGCGTTTCAGGTAGAACAATATACCCCAAAGGCCCAGGGGTGATGCAGCAAGCCAAGAGAGGGCAGAGGAATTTTCCGACCGTTATCAAAATACACAACCGTGCCCCCCCACCCCCAACTCTTGGTTTGGTATGCGAGCATCATGCGATGGGCAGCTCGCTGAAATACTGAACACATGCATTTCATCAGCCGGCTGCTGACAGCTTGAGAAACAACAGCGTGTTTATCTGTGCAAATGTTTTCCGTTGTGCTTTCTCTCACAGCAGACTATTGTGACACGAGTTTAACAGCATTTGAAGCACAAACATCATTTTGTAGCATTACAAGTCAACAGTTAGGGGTGTTTATCTCAAGTTTCAGAGGGTTTTATATAAAATAAATGGCTGTGAATGTTGTTATATGCTTGCATTGTCTTATTTTGTTTAAACAAAGCCCATATTTATCAGCATTTTTGATCCAAATAATGATGCTTCATCTTATCATGTCTCCTCCACCCTAATTAACTACTAATTAGATACCTAACGGCTACATGTTGTGGGTGTGAAGGGTCATTAGGTTAACTACTTCTTTTCTTTGTTGAAAAAAAATGACTTTTTTGTTGTCAGTGTCCTTTTGTAATGCTCAAATTGTGATTTGCTTCAATTAACTAATGAGCTAAGCGGCTACATGTTTGCACTGTGTGGCGGAGCTAGCTTGGATAGCGAGCTAACAATAATTTCACCAATTTAAATGCAGCTAATGAATTAGGAAAATGGTGACATCTTTTAAGTTTTGAGGGGACAATTAGGAAAGCTAGCAGAGGTTAATGTTGCTAACTGGAAAGGTGTTTTCTTAATATCTTTCTTGTTATGAAGCTAATTAGCAAAGTGCCTGCACCTTCTGAGCAGTAAACGGATAATTAGAGAAGCTAGGAACTACTTTCTGCTACAAGCTAATTAGCAAGGTGACAACATTGTTTAGGCTTCGAGGGAATAATTAGGGAATTGGCAAATGTTTGTTTAGCTGATTTTTCTGTTGTTTTCTCAGCATCATTCTTATTTTCAGAATAGGCATAATAGAAGTGACTCAAATGATTTCATACTTCTCAATAATAGCATAATTTCTAAGTTAGCAAGCCTATTTATCAAAAACTAATACTTTAGATATACTATATTAACCCAATGATCACTGACACTTAACTAAGAAAACCTGGGATTGTTAAAACAAAACTGGGTACACCTGTGATTTCCACATCAACATGGTTATAAAAAAACCCGTGAACACCATGACTATTTTAGATATGTGGGTTGTGTCTATCTGCATTTAAAAGAATTGCCAGAAGAATTAAAAACATCTGATTGCGTGACTTCGCAAAGATACAAAAAAAGATATGTGAGCAACAGTAGCCATCTTCCTAAAACAATGCCACAGACAGTGTGCTCCTTCCACAGTCTATCTCTGCAAAACAGACTGTCAAGTGATGCATAATGATGATGAATATTGGAAGCACGTTCTTTTCGTCAGATGAAACCAATATAACTTTGGTTGGCTGAGATAGGGGCCAGCATGTTTGGTTTGAGCCTATCCAGGACTACCACAGTGAACGCATAGTCCCGTGAGTGAAGCCCAGAGGTTGGAGTGTAATGCTGTGCAGCTGCATGAGTGCAAAAGGTGTTGGGGGAGATGACATTCATAGAAGACGGCATTAATGCTTGTGAATAAATCAAAATACTAGGTGACAAGATGACGCTGCAGAAGCTTGGTAGAAGAGGAATAATCCAGCATAACAACAATCCAAAACACTCTGCCAAAATTACACAAGTGCAAGTATGACCTGACCAAGTATGTCGCTTGACTTGAATCCAATTTAACACCTTTGGGGTATTTTAAAGAGACAGCTAGAGCAACACAACCCCCTACCCAAGCAAAGAGCAGCTGAAAAAAATAGTCTGACGAATGGCAGCACATCTCTCCGAAAATTTGGTATCTTCTATGCCGAGCAGGATTGAGTTGGTTAATATAAAATAAAGAAATAAAGGTAGGCAAGATCTGAATGTTTGAATTGTTTGCATAATTGCAGTCGTGAAGCGAGTTCATATTTTGCAAACTTTATTTCAGCTACTGCCTGTTTCAGTGTAATTTTGCAAACTTGAAGTAGTTATCAGGTTATTTCAACTTATTCATAAAGAGACGAGAGCAACTTAGCATTATTCCTCTACTTTTCTCACTATCTTTTATGTAGTGTTTGCATTTATTTGCCTTAATTAAAGCATTCTAAATGCTGTGCCGAAACACCCAAAGTCAAAAAACAGGGCTAGGTTGTTTTAATTTGTGCAAATACTCTCAAACTATGCAGAGAAAATCCTTTAAATTGGATTAAATGTCAACTTTTTTTTGCATAAGTGATACTTTTCTTCACACTGCAGGCCAAATTTGCATTACCTGACATCTATCCCATCATGCTCTGCACCCACTTTTGCACACCCAGAGTATGAATGAGGAAGAAACTGCTCAGCTTCCCACAATGTCAACAAGACAAACAAGCAGGAATCCAAACTTACTCTGTGCCGGCCGGATCCTCTCCACTCAACAGGTCTGCAGCCGGCTCTGTAGCTCCCAGACAGTCTGAGGTGTTTTGGTGGGGAAGACAACGTGATGATGTGGACTTTCCTTTGATGGCAGCTGAAAACATGCTGTCGTAAATTCCCCTGGAAGTGTTGCAGGAGAAGAGGGTTGGAGGGGTGGGGGGGGGAAGCCACACACAAACACACTGTTAAACACACTATCTGTGTTGCCAGCGCTGGAAGTCTGCAGCAACACCCAGCAAAGACTTGTAAATAGAAGGCTGGGAGGTGGTGGTGGCGGCGGTGGTGGTGGTGGTGGTGGTGGTGCTGGAGGGAGCTTGGGAGGCGTGGTGGGGCGGGAGGATAAGGAGAGTGAGGAGAAGTTCCACATTACATCACCAGCAGCTGTTGACAGGCCTGTGTTTATTAACTAACTGCCAGGGCTGGAGGAGTCGCACCACATGGCTCGCGCAAAAAATCCCACAAACAAGACGAGACAATGCTCGCGTCTAAACATTTCAAACGCTCCGTTGACAGACATGCTGCAGACAATTTGCAGATACACATGTGGATGCATTCTGGTAAACACACAAAAACCAGAAATGCTAACACACTTGGATTCCCTGCAGTTTCTTTCTCAGGATTTTTTTTTATGTGTATTTTTCCTCTGTTTGTTCTAACGGTGTTACCTGTCATCTGTTTGCACTGGCTATGAGACTTGCTGACTAGACTGGAAGAGCTGTTTTCCTGACTCAGATAGCAGTAATGGTATTACTGCAAAGAGAGAGCTGCTGCATTCCTCAAGTGTCTCGGCTTGGCAAGAGTCCCCGGCCTCTTAGCTCAGCCTGTATTCCTCTCCCTCCCCTTCTCCGTCTCTCTTTCCCTTTTTCTTGCCTTCTCATTTAAATGGAGGCACATGACTCTCAGCTTTACTGCCAAGTAGACTTCTTTATGCCGGCCGGGAGCCACCAGCGCTCTGCTTTTCATTGGCCTCTCCGCGGGGCACTCCTTCAAGCGCCGCATTCCTCGCTGCCACCCATCCACGGCAAGAAGACCGGCCCAATCAGTCAAATCAACCCTCATGGTTAACTTTTGGGTTTAATTTTAGCAGAACGCATCGAAATAAAAAAAAAGTGCTTAGAATAAACTCCTTGTTTGCCTCCTGCTGCCTGGATGACAAGGCCTTCAGCCATAGCATCAGCCGCCCACCTTTTGTCATCCATAACCCCTGTGAACAAATGGTCCGCTTCAGCCCATCTCCGCTGCATTCCTTGTGCTCGGAAATGCAATAATTTCTCCCCGTAATTCCATTCTGTTGTCGCATTCTTCCCCTATAAGCTCACTGCATTGCAACATTGTTCACTCACAGAGGTCGAATAAGACCGAGTGGGCTGACGACATTGCAAAGACGTCGGGCGGCGGAAAGATAAATGATTTCATCCATTTCGCACATAAACACGCACGCATACAGAAACGTTTTTCGGAGTTGTTTTGAAGTTACACCAAACACAGAACACGATCTCAGGCCATCCTTTTGTCACAAGCATCCAGTTAAGCCCAAATGCCAGGAGCTAATCGAATAAAAAGCAGCATTGTATTATGCTGATTGGTATCAAATGCTATGAAGCAGGAGGGCAATAATACTAACAGTGGTCATGTCATTTTCACTTAGCATTTCATAATGTAAATCTTTTATTGCATTATTGGAAGCTTGTGATTTTGTTTTCATCTAACAGGAAAGGGAAAATGTTTGCCAGAGGATTGCCAGATTAAAGCTTTAAAAATGGCGCAGCTCAGCATTCATAAACTATCCTTTAATAATGAAGACGCTACAGAAGTGTTTGGGAATCCACATTTTTGCATAATTATGACCTAAATATAACATTTTCACAGTTGAAAAAGAGAATCCAATTAAACAAGACAAAAATATTATACTGGATCGTTTATTTGTTGAGGAAAATGATTTAATATTACTTGCAACTGGCAGCTAGTTTGAAAATGAAATTAGGGTCAGTTGTTTTCAATCAATGGGATGAAAATTAGATGTGTTTTTTGTTTGATCCTCTGAAATCCAAAACCTGCCAACGGGTATTAAAAGGCATGTTGTCTTTCAAAAATTGCCAAAATTACACCATTTATCAGAGCCAGAAACTGTGAAAGCATGAAAAATGTAAAATGGTTTACTCTCTCTTGGTCCTGAATCACATGTGGCTCAGTTTTATGAAGAAAAAAATAATAATCTAAGCTTCAAATTGTGCCACTTCATTGAAATTAAGCAGTTTCAACTTGCCAGATTCTGTAAAAATCAAAGATTCTTCACTCCTCAGCACAATCATGAAGCACTCAGCTATGATCAACAGTCCATCCATCCATCCATTATCTGTACACCGCTTAATCCTATGCAGGGTCGCGGTGGGGATGGAGCCTATCCCAGCCAACTAAGGGTGAAGGCAGGGGACACCACACAGGTCGCCAGTCTATCGCAGGGCCACACAAGACAAACAACCAAGCACACTCACATTCACACCTACGGACAATTTAGAATCATCAGTTAACCTCAGCATGTTTTTTGGACTGTGGGAGGAAGCCAGAGTACCCGGTGAAAACCCACGCTGCACAGGGAGAACATGCAAACTCCACACAGAAAGATCCCAGGCGTCCTAACCGGGACGTGAACCGGGGATCTTCTAGCTGTGAGGCGACGGTGCTAACCACTGAGCCACCGTGCAGCATCATCCCCTACTTTATTCTGTCATTAGAAATTCTCAAACCCTCCATGGCCTCTAGTTTCACGGCAGTAATGTTCATGTATATAAGGTATCAGAAAAAGCAGCAATGTTGAGAGACAATCCAGCATTAAGAGGGAACCTAATTAAAAATGAGCTGCATGGATTGTTTCTTTATCAGTCATATAAAACATTGATATCATGAAGCTTTACAGTTCTATGTAACTTTATACCACATCAATTCACCACCGAGATTCGTCAGCGTTTAGCAGCCAAATGCACAATGTATGTTTGTATTATTAAGAATTTGTGTACTAATCAGCAGCACTGCATGAAAATATGATATTATTCAGCAGTGTTTACCCCCAGCCTGAATAAAGACTAATCTCCAATTATAATACAAAACCCTCCGTCAGATAATTAAACCACTTTACTGCCAGGAAACTAGTCCCACGTGTGAAAATTAAGACAGATATGGTTTTTTAAAAATTCTTCTTAGCTTTGGTGAAACTCTGAGTACCGGTGCATCCCTACTTTCCTCTACTTTGTCGTTCTTCGGACTTCAATCAGATACACATCCTCCTGACCCCACATTCGCAGCAGAATTTGGCGGCTTCAACAGGGTACTTGGTCCCACAAGCGTGACAGAACTTGCTTTTCATTCCACCATTGCCAACTTCATTCCCGCCATCAACATCATTCCTGGGAAATTTGACAAAGACGGCAAAGCAGAAGGTTTAGAATATATGTACGCAACGCTGTTTGCAGTGATATGTTAGTGCAGGGCTATTTAAATTATTGAAGGAGTTTAAGATACTCTAAAACATGTATGAGTTTCATTTAGGTCAACGTGAGGCAGACAGTGATAAAACATACACACAAAATATAATCTTAAAGTGCATGAAGAAAATGTATTGGTTACATGATAAAAATACAGTAGTAGTGATACAGCAATACGCATGTCAGTTTGATAGTAAACTGTATTGACATGTTTTGCCTTGATTTGATTAATCTGACAATTTTTCACAAAGTCATTATAATTATGCAAGCCATAAAGTTGCATAATTGAACTTAAATGAATTTAAACTTAAAAACTACATTAAAATCAAATTAAATTTAAACTCTAAAACTGTAAGTTAAAGTAGAGGTCCATCCATCCATCCATCCATTTTCTGCCGCTTATCCGGGGCCGGGTCGCGGGGGCAGCAGTCTAAGCAGGGAGGCCCAGACTTCCTTCACCCCAGACACCTCCTCCAGCTCTTCTGGTGGGACCCCGAGGTGTTCCCAGGCCAGCCGAGAGACATAGTCCCTCCAGCGTGTCCTGGGTCTACCCCGAGGCCTCCGCCCGGTGGGACATGCCTCGAACACCTCCCGAGGGAGGCGTCCCGAAGGCATCCGGAACAGATGTCCTAGCCACCTCAACTGACTCCTCTCGAAGTAGAGGTGAACTGTGTATATGCAATACACCACCAGCCCACAAGAGGTCAGGATAGGTTAGCAAGTCATTGTTACAAGGCTTTCTATGGAGCTACTGTGTTTGGGAGTTGATTTACCTTGATATATAGGTGTCTACTTTCTTCTTGTTGAGTCCTACTCCAGACTGAGCGTTTCTCACTGAGCCATAGCCAGAGCTCACTGCTCGGGCCTTACTTCCCACACTGACAGAGGGAACAGAGAAAAAACAAGAGGGAAAAGAGATAAAGGTGTGTCAAGTGCAAACCACTTCCATGACTGGGTTTGTAAAGACAGACCTTTGAGCTGGGATTGACGTAATGACACTTTTACTGACCTGCCACCTGACATCAGTAGAGTGTTAATTTAATTACATGTTGTAAGCAGGGCACACACAATTAATGGCCAATGGTTATTACATGAACAAGGTGTAGATTTACTTTTAAATGTACAATAAAATAAGAAATTCAGTGTTTCTTCAATAACATACACATGGAGCAAAGTGAAATTATAAAGTGTTGATCGGCTTCTGATGTTGAGATTTTTTATTCTAACTAAAATGTACTTTAAAAAGGGGGGTAAAACAAAAACAATCTGTGCTAGAAATACATGTACATGAAATTACTATACCAAAAGGTGCTTGAATAGACATGACTGCTTGCACAGTAAAAGGTGAAATAGTGAAAAAGTACCACTGGCACATCTATATCTATTGAACAATGCCTTTCCTGTGTTTGGTCTAACTGCCAGTATTGAAGACACATGTATGCGTGCACTAACCCTGATGGTGGGCTGGTGAGGCCAGATGGACTACTCCTCACTGAACCTGCAGAGGAGACCTTACTAGAAGGGATTCCTTGAGTTGGGGAGGAGGTGAGAGAAATAATAAGATGAGCAATACAGGACAATATGTTTATTACTGTGGTTCATGTATCAAATTTAGGTTACTCAGTCTATTTGAAAATCTGACACAAATATTCACATTTGTCAGGTGTGAACAAAACACCCCGTGATGACTGAAGAACACAGCTGTGCTGTCTTACCAGTGGGCTGTCCAAGGCCTGATCTCTGGGGTAAACGAGAGGAGGCTGAAGGGGTGGTTGACACAGCGGGAGAGTTGGCCTTCTTTACAGGAGTCTTGTACTAACGAGATAGAGAAGGAAGCATTAACATAATTATTCTACTTCAAAACACCAAAAATACAATGGTCATGTTGTTGTAAAGAAGCACAGACCAGAACATAGATGAAGGCACACATGAAGAATGGTTAGTAGTTGTATGTGCCTTTTAGGATTTGTTATACACTCTAAAACCTTAGATATGTGGTTTGTGTGATAGCTTGGCTCCACGAACATGTTTTAAACTGCTGTCCGGAAGAAAATCTCAGAAAGTTATAAACCAGGAAAAAGTAGGCTTCACAGATTCATAACAATTATAACTAGACTTATCACCTCCTAATTGTTTTCATTCATTAACCAGTCAACTTACAGTGTACAGCCATGTCTGTCTGGAGTTGACCTTTGATGTTTTGGAAATAAAATGTCAGCACCCCATCATTTCACCCAAATTCGGGAGAAATGTTTGTTATTTTTAACGTTAAGTTATGGCCAAAATTGTGTTTTGTGAGGTGAGAGTGACATTAGATCTGTGGCCACCAAATTATAATGAGTTCATTCTTGAGTCCAAGTGAACATTTGTGCCACATTTGAAGAAATCCCCTCAAACTGTTCAAGAGGCACCACATTAACGAGAATAGTACTTATCGACGTATGTATGGACGAATGTTCAACCCAAAAACATTATGCCTCTGGTCACACATGTTGTTGGCGCAGAAGCATGGAAACATACCACACTGGGTAATGTGACAATGTGATATAATGATTAGTGGTCGAGGGTTTCTCTCATCAAGCAGAGCTCTTTACCAAAATGGTTTAGACTGTTGTGTTTTTATTGGCTACCAAACTAACTCCCCAGTCATGCGCCATAGCTGTTGTTAAGTGACTAGTGATTCTACATCTGCCGCAAAATGGGAGTCTCACCACGGCTATAAAACACACAGATTTGTTAGGGATTTACAAAGAACATTTCTTAATTATAAATAATTGGCAATAACACAGAACTGAAAATTGACTGGCCAAGTATCATTCCACTCATGATTGTTATACTTATTTCATACTACTAAATTTGACAGAGCGTGTTTGAATGTTTAAGGTTTTAAAACAATGAAACGCTTGTAAAACTGGACATGTGTGTTATTCTCCAACAACAAGACCTGTGCCGTCGTTGCATGCACGTACCTGTGTGCGAGCAGGAGGCTTCTTGACATCTCCTAACTTGCCTTTGTTGGTCATGCGGGCAGCCTGCTCCTGGCAGAATTTGATGTGTCTGTCAGCTGCACTCTCGTTGAACCTCCGCTGACAGAAAGGGCACTGGATATAATCTAAAAACAAAAGTGTAAATGTATCTTCAGTAAATCAGCTGTAAATTTCTGATGTGTGAGAAGATGTGACTTTTCTCTTCTTTTACAAATTTAAACACAAGAAGTTCCATCTTCAGCCAATATGTACAATTTTCCCAGGAATGTTTTCTACTTTCACGTTCTTTACATTTTCAAAAAATAATTATCACTTGCAAACATTTAGGAGTCAAG
This sequence comes from Chromis chromis, assembly GCA_900302755.1. NCBI lineage: Eukaryota > Metazoa > Chordata > Actinopteri > Pomacentridae > Chromis > Chromis chromis. The sequence goes on from OMNN01086432.1 coordinate 31,420, forward strand.
AAAGAAATCATGAACCATGGTAATCAGCTGTTCATGCTTATAGAGAGCTTCTAAAAAGTAACCATAATACAGTAAAAGTTTTAATAATAACAATAATAATAGCTATTTGTATAGCACAATTCATGCATAAAAAGCAACACAAAGTGCTTTACATAAAAGAGAAAAAGAATTGAGACATTTAAAACAATAAAAGCAAGGGATAAAATAATACCATAAAATGAAAGTTAAAATTACCAGGCAAAGCAAGATAAAAACCAGATAAGACACCCAAACCAAAACCCCACACTTCAGGAAAAAACAGTGGTAAAAAGATGTGTCTTAAGATTTTGTTTAAAAGTTTCAGCAGATTTAGAGCCCCTCAGACTCTCTGGCAGACTGTTCCACAGTTTTGGGGCATAGTAGGCAAAGGCAGCCTCTCCGTGCCTTTTAGTTCTGACCTCCAGGACAGTTAGGAGGTTTGAGTCAGAGGATCTGAGGGACCTGGCAGGTACATATACATTGACCATGTCGGACAGGTAAGATTGGGCAAGACCATGTAGCGATTTAAAAACCGATAAAATAATTTTAAAATTAATTCTGTGGCATATTGGTAACCAATGTAGCATTTTTAAAACTGGAGGAATGTGGGCGCTCTGTTTGGTCTTTGTAAGCACACGTGCTGCTGCATTCTGCACAAGCTGTAACCGGCCAATGGCTGTTTTTGGTATACCGGACAGAAGGGAGTTACAGTAGTCCAATCGACTGGAGATAAAAGCATGAATAAGCTTTTCTGTGTCTGCCACAGTGTGACTGTCACTCTTTAGTTTCTTGCTTAATTCAACTCAGTAAAGAACTATGTGCTACCTGGGTCATAGGTAGGAGGAGGAGGTGGGGGTAACGGTCCGCCATCCTTCATGACCTGAGTGATGGACTTGGCAGCCCGGATGGTGGCGATGAAGTCCTCATGTTTCTTGCGCCAGTTGGACTGCTTTTTCGGGGGTTCTGCCTGGCAGGACAACATCACAGAAGAGATTCTCTGTTAGACCAGTTTGTTGCTATAGTCACAGTTTATAGTTCCACTCTAGTGTTAAGAAAATATATTAAGTCTCCAGGATGCCCAAAATTCAGTTGTAACCTGAAATGTTTATGGGTAAACTTTAATGATTAGGTTCTCTTATCTCAGCCTGGAAATAGTCCAGTAAGGGTTTTACTGTGCGTATTTCTCATGCTTCCTACTCTACGGAAACTCTGAACTGCCAGCCCCAAAAATAAAAAATGGATCAGTTTCACGTTATAACGTGATAAGTTTCACGTTATAACGTGATATTTTTCACGTTATAACGTGATAAATGAGTTTCACGTTATAACGTAATACTGCTTTATCACGTTATAACGTGAAAAATATCACGTTAAAACGTGATAAGTCAGTATCACGTTATAACGTGATAAATGAGTTTCACGTTATAACGTGATAAATGAGTTTCACGTTATAACGTGATAAGTTTTAGTTCGCTAAAGTTGGAAAGATATCCACACATTCGGACTTCCTGCATCAATAACTCATTAGCAATACGTTGTCAAAACATAAACGATGCCTCGTTCCTATTGTTGTAAGGTAGACAATGTGCTACAACCCCAGTTTGATCATAAGTAGCTGTCTTTCAAGCTGCAGAAATAACAC